>JANSTS010011209.1:8518-20182 GCA_026546915.1 Sylvicola fuscatus
TTTTTTTTTAACTTCTTTCAAACGGAATTTTGACTATTTAAAAATGTTCTTACTCAGGTGCAAAATCAAACTGGTTATACTTAAATTTACGTCTTTAATCAGCTTTAATCATAGCTTTAACAATCTCTATTATTCACTTTCAGACATCTCGTCGCCGTACACAAAATAAATCTAGCTTCAAACATTTACAAATTTAATTGCTAAGCAATACTTCAAACGGTCAGTTTCGTCACGTGCCAGTCGATGTGTGTAAACAAAATCGGCGTGTATCCTTCGATCATGTATGTTGTTGGTAATCACTTAATTAATCCAGTCTGGCGAGGCAAACCCGTTATTGAAATCACGAATAACGATTCCAATCGTTCAGCAAGTGACGGTGGATAAATAATTTACGCCCGCCTAGTCTGCGAGTACCAAACAAAACGACCACAAGATTTAAGGCTTTATTGAATGAAATATGTATCAAATATCGCGAAACGAACTGGCCAAAGACGCAAATTAACGGTGCGCACAAACACTTTGCGTATTCGGCCATATGTGTGCGCAAGTAGATCATTTGAGCAATCAATGTGCGCCTTTAATTTGCGTCTTTTGCAATAACTTTTATGATGTCTACGCAATTGCATCACACCAATGGCAGCAACAACTTACAGCAGCGGCAGCAGCAGCAGCAGCGGTCGACTACTCCCGACCATAATCTCTTTTTCAGTTTTTCTACATGATCGATATTTGCATAGTTTCAGCTTATGCGCACGCATTGCCGCAGCAAATTGATTGCTGACATAGTTTGTTGATATAAGTATTAAATTTTGCACAATCCAGAGAAACTGAATTATTTATTGTCCGCCGGTAAATGAGCAACGAGCGTACGTGAACTCTTAAGCTCATTATATGTGCACCAAGACGGTATTTGACATTGAGCTTTGAGTGCATTTTCCAATTCGATTGAAGCATTTTATTCACGAAAAGGCGACGTGCATGAATTTTTCCCTTTTCGAAAGAATGCACGCCGCTTCCAACGGCTGTGGTCACTGTTCAGCGGTCAGACGCGCGTGCCTTCAGAATTCTTCGCGTTTACCACCAAAACGTTGAATTAAAATGCATTTCTCAAATCTTTCACCTTGATCTAATTGGAAAAGTGAGCGCCTTACAAACAATCATATCGATAAATCGATTATTTGATTTTACTACAAAATTCTAACAGTTTACGATGCCTCGCCTGCCTCTTAAAGGCGGTAATTTACACTCGCGCGTTTCATTAGTCAAATTGTGTAAATGGTTTGCATGCGCCCGCGATTAGGTTATCTTTAATGGGTGCAATTCCTATAATCGCACGACTGCAGCCTTGATCAACAATTTGTAGTAATAGCAATAGTAATCGACTGCACCGAATGACCAATGAATGGCGAATTCATTCAAATTGGTATTGCATAAAAGCGACACTAAACGGGACGATAATCTGTGCATTTAAGATGATAATTGATCAATTACGTTCAATATTATGTGACATCGTAGGCTGTGATCGTCAAGTGACAGTCTTAAGAGTCTTCTTGTGGCCACTCTCATTTTCTCAATGTGTCGCGAGCTAAACGGCGAGTGATTTACTTTGTCGTTAAATGACAAGTCGAGTGATTTTAATACGCGCCAACAAGAGTTCGTTCGGTTTCTTAGCATTAATTGGACATTCCCGCCGGGCTTAAGGTGTTGTGGTAATGTCTTGCACATAATTCTTTTCCATTTTCATCAAGGCTACACCAATTATGCTGAGAAATTCTCTGCAGTGCGACTTGCCGTGGAAAGCATCACACGGGCGTGTCGGTGTGCACGTTGGGGACTCTTAAATCCGTCTAATTATAGCAAAGAGGTTTAAGTTTGATTGAGTCAATATCCGGACGAGTAGACCAAAGAGCATGAAATTTCTTGACGAAATGAAGAAATATTGCGATAAATGGAATAAGTAGGAAAGGTCGTTGGATTAATTATTAAAAGTCGATGTGTTGACAGAGCAGCCAAAACAAACACGATTGCATGTCTGCAAATATCCAATGCAGTCGCCGCGGACAAACATAAATATTTTCTAACTATGCAGCGTGGTAGTCGCTAATGATCTAATTATAAAACAAGGGGAATTCTAGATGTTTTAATTTGCAAATTAATTTATGTTAAATCTGTTTCATTTAAGGTGAATAAATTTTTAAAAGTAGTTCAAGCTTTTATTACACAACTTTAAATGTACTGTAGATAATTGTTAAATGGTGACTTAGAAAATATAGAATTATCAGCTTAAAAACTCAACTCTACGATTTTCATTGTTTTAAACCTTTGTTTTAATAAGATTTATAACAATTTGTAGATTTGTGATTCCCTTTTTGCGCAAATAATTGAATGCAATGACTTGTAACTAATTACAACTATATAACGAAAATTCCATGTACCCAGTTTACTCATTTAAATTTTAAACTTTTTGTTTTTATTGACCAGCTACAACATTCCAATTAAAAAATATCAAATTCCCTCCATTCCCTCATATAACACAATTTATGTATATAAATCTTATTACCATCCTTAATAAATGCCATAACTTATATTTTCTTCGATGGCAAAAAATTACTGATTTCTCCACTAGTTTTTGACTTACTTAAGACATTTAAGGTGCTCGCCAAGGCGGCTGAAGACAAGCGGCTCCAAAATAAAAAATGTCTTTGGCTACTATTTATCATTTTCATTTTTCTGTAGCGCGAGAATCACATAACATAAACAAACCATACCTGTGAGGATGATAAATTGCAGTCTTGAAAACGCGAGCTGCCTGTCTCGATGGGCTTTCATGCGTTTGTCAAAGCAGCTCACTCAGTGGCGATAAGGTCGGTAAAAAAAATTCTGAAAATGACTTGTTAAATTGTGCACGACACCTGGAGACATGTGCGTTAATTGACTGCAGCGGTGTTGTAATTGCACAGACAGTGTGATTACCATCGAAGTGTGGCCACCTGAAGACGGCAATGCGCTGCAGCGACGTGCGTCAGCAACGACGTGCTAATGTAAAATTCATATTTCGCTATGATTTATCATAATCAATGGTTGTTGTAGGCAATTTGAAGCTGTTCGGCCAATAATTGGCATACTTAAAGTTGCGCGCGCAGACTTTCCGAGAACGACGGCAGAAGTTTATGGGCATCTAGGTAAGCCAGTTGGTAAAGGCAATTAAAAACAAAATACAAGCGACATTTAGGTTTTTAAATTAGACGCCCGACGCGCTCTGCGTTTATCTTCGCTGTGTGCCACATATTATTATAAATACAAGAAGGTCGCTAACTTATTGAGAACACGACGCAGAATGCGAGTGTGACCTCAACACATAAAGTACGCGAGCTCCTCATGAGCACAGCGTCCATTTATATATATTAGACAAGCCATCAGAATTAATTGCAGCGCGTTTTTAAAAACTGTATCAAATCGACCAATTACCACAGTTTTATAATAAATGTATTCACTGAAAAAGGATTTATGTACATAATTACGGCGTGTGGTATGGCATTTTTATCACAATAAAAACAGCCTATATTCCAAAATACTTGGCTAATCGCCGTGCTGTCTTAAGTAGTTCCACTTCTGGTCCATTGGCTGTGTGAGAAATCTGTGAACACTACAGTGGAGTAACTATATCTTGCACTTATTGCACAAAATTTGTAATTAGCTCACATTTTTTCATGCGTTTAGTAACTATTTGTTAAGTTTGTCGATAATTCAGCTGGAAATGAGTGCGAAAATCAAAAACTTTGGATAAATTGACTGAAAAGCATTCCTAATTTTGCGTGAGAATTTTTTTTTTTTTATTGACAATTTGATTAGCTTTTAACTTCTTTCACCTTTCAGGCAGCTTTAAGCACCGCCCTATTCAAGTATCGCCTTTATTGTTAAAACTTACTAACACATTGCAACAAAATTAAAACAAATAATTCAGGTTAAGCATTTCAATAACATTACATTTTCTATTTCTGAGAACGTGAATGTTTTAATGCTAAACAAAAATGCTTAAAAACCACAAAAGCTCGTGTACAAGCTTTATGATTTGAATTTCCAGTATTCAAACACGAGCTTGTACTCCTTTGGGACAAAAACCTCTAAGAACTTGAAAACAATGACCGCCGCATTTAAGAACAGCAAATCAATGTAAGACAATCTCGCACATATTGAATGAACGAAATTTCGTAACAATGCGAAATAGTTTATGTTGTGTCACGGCAAACGATCTAATATGTTGTATTGCTGTGAAATGAAATATGCGGTGTGGACTCGTGGCTAAAACAGCATTCGCCATTTAATAGCGCCTATAAATCACTTCATCGCTAGGAGTCGAGACTTTGGGTTTTTTAAAGCAAAAGTATTGCTATACCGGCGAAGTAATGTCACTTGTGTGAACACGGCCTAGATTATATTGTAGCAACGGTTGCGACTTTGTCTTCGTCGTCGTCGTCGTCTGCATTTATCGCCGCGTGATTACGACCTGCCCAGTGCATTGTTATATGTTGTCTTGTCGCATTTGTAAGCAATTTGAGCGAACATGCAGCTGAGGTCTTGCGCACGAAAATGTCTCGCGTTTGTGCGACCGCTAATACTCGTCCACATGTGCAGCTCATGTAGCATATCGTGGGACGTGTTTTGTGCGTCCTTGTGGGCGGCCTGCAATATTTGCACTTGTCGTCCGCACGGATTTACACAAAATCAATTACTCTTTGCTGAATTCGATTGCTTTAAGATACCTAGAAAACTTAAGGAATAAGAAACAAGATAGTGCACGTTTATGTTTGGCTTAGATTTATTTTAGATCAAATTTACTGATTTCAAAATCTCACAGTACAATTGCCACGACTTTGCCCCATGAGTAAGTTATTATTTAATTTGCACAATATTAAATCAAACGTTCTATAATTAAGCAATTAATTCAACATTTAACTGTACAAGATATTGGTTTGAACTTAAAAGAATGTACTTGAAAGAAACGGCGAACATATTTTGTTTGCACAAAAACGCTGACAACGGTTTATGAAGAAATTATTGCAAAACAAAAAGTGTCCTTGAATATTATTGTCATTATAATTGCCAATAAGGCAATGAATTTTCATTTGATACACACCTGGTCCTCAGAGATCAATGAATTCTCACCTGCTTGTGTGATTTTAAGACGCTTTAAATCTTACCGAGTTTTTGCACTTGTAGCGGTCCCGGCGACAAGTTGGTAAAAAATAAAAGGAAATCAAAAGCAGCACGTCATTGCGCAAATTTTACTTTCGATTTTGCTTATAATCTCCGTGCAAAAATAATAACTTTATCTCGCGAGATGTATGCACTATTTAGTGCGCTTTAAACTCACTGGAGACCTCTCACTTGAGCTGCCGTTGCCACTGATTTAATTGACCTTCTTGGACAATATCGAAAGTTAACGATACCATCGTGTTCTTATGCTTTTATATGCTCGTGCAATAAAATACTTCAGCATTAACAGCACGTGTATAAGGATGAGTGGGCATGTGTTTACAGTTGGAAGTTGTTTATATTATTTAGTAATAACTTCATTCCAATGGAAAGTAGAGCAATATATGAAACCGATTCAGCTTCTTAAAAAAATCCTTTTATGGTTTTGATTGTGAATAATAATGTTAGCATAAAAAAACACCTGCCCCATTAGTCATTATCCAAAGGTGGCCTAAAAATTTGAAGGTTACCAGGAAGTGCAACATAATAAGACAAATAAAATTCATAAAAAATGGGTTACTTCCACGTAGAAACTAATCCACACTCCAAGACTCAAGTCAAAGAGTTGCAAAAACTTACCATCAAATTGAATAGAGATTCGATAGCCAACTGCATATAAATTTCCTAACGAACGATAACTACGAACGATTTATAACCACCAGACAAATCCACAAAAAGTGATGAGAAAAAACTCACTCACTAAGTTATTCGATACTCGTGAACACACACACACCTGGCAAAGGAGCAAATGTACAAAAAAAAGATGCCCGCAGACAGTCAATAAACTCATCGGAATCTTAGCATGTGAATAATAATTACCCAGCAGCCAGCAGCTAGACAGCTTGTCTACCTCAACAATGATGACGACATGATGATATTATGCCTGCTGCATAGAGATGGAGATGCTGATGGAAATAAAACTATAAATGCACCACACAGCGACACAAAAAGCGCGAGTTACTTAAGATGATGAGCCCGACGATGGCGCTTACGTCCAAGGCTAACCAGCTAGTCACTTACGATGAGCTTTGACGATGCAAGTACAAGGACATTTTGGTGTTGAAGCTGATGTAACGATGCTTCTGGTTAACGAGACGCAAATATTGGCAGACTTCTTGACCTTAATTTTGTCGAGACTTTGAGTGGTTATGGATATAATAATTAAAACGTTTATGTAATTACAGATCACTAATAATAATTAACGATATTTTAATTGTGGCTTTTGAAAAAAATTTTGGGAGATTCCGTATTCCAGCTGATTGATTGATGAATATTTTTTCTTGAGGTCAATAAATCTTTAGAACTGTACTTCCTCGCGGTTACTGAAAAGTGGTTGAATCCTTGACAAAACAAGCAGTGAAGTTGTGAAAAAATTTGGTTGTGTGAAAGTTTTTACCACATATTTGCTAAGGACACGTATTCTTGTGTGATTGTGGGTAACTTTAATTGCGTGAGTGTTTAAGTCACCACTGAGTGCAGAGAAGGGAGAAGGTGGGGGTATTGTAGAAGAAAAAATAATTGAAAAGTAACAAGAACAATCGACTTAAAAAAGTGAACAAACTACTTTTACTTTTGTCAAAATAAAAAGTTGTAATAAGCAAAATCGAATGTAAATTTATGTTGTTTGCAGTGCAGTTGAACGCCTTTTTGTTTCTGCTTTGTACTCTCAAAATGTAATTATTATTCAATATGATAAGCTTAACACTTTTTTAATGGAAAGTTAATATAAAAAAAACATTTTTTATTATATGTTTAAATTCTTGCATTTGTTAGAAGTTGCTTTTAGTACATTTATGCAATCCTTTCTTTTTGTGAGCGGAATGTTTTAATTGTTTCATATATGAATCGAACAAAGAGCAAACCATTTCAATGACCTTGCCACAACAATAAAAGTATCTTACATATAATTACTTTTGACCTGCAAACCACACCAGCCAGTCCTTTGTTACCAATGTGCAGCCTCATGCAAATTACACAATTAATGGATATTTAATAGCAGTTTGAAGTATATTTTGAGCGCAACCTTCACATCCAAATCCGATGATCACGAACTGGAGCACAGGTTGGTCCATGCCTCCAAATGATTTCTATGTCATTATTGTGACGCCCCAATGCCCTCCTCCACCTACCAATTTGACTGGCCAAACCGCACGGCAGCGATGTCATCTGCGAATTGTCATAGGTAATGTGAACCATATAGTGCAAGTTTGTCGAATATTTGAATTCCGAGCAGTCAGTTTGGAGGAAAAATACTCGATTAACTTTTATTTTTGCGTCCGCCTTTACTGTTGAGTAATAAATCTGCAAAATGTTTGTTCGCTTTAATTGTTACAATATAGAAATTGGTGCGCCGCATTTAACAATCAAAGCTTAAGTGTATTGAATATAGTGATTTGCAGAATACACGGAATATGAGGGGCATGTCTTTTGTGGTGTCAATCAAGTGCATTGGCGGAGGTGATTTTTGTGAGGTATTACTCAATAGACGATTATCTAGGTCAGTTTTTAGTGTTTAGGTTAAAGTTTCGCTTAATTACTATTAGTATGTTTTTCTGTTATTCAAAACATGCAATAGCGAGGGATAACAATCGTCAATCGTTATTTTACGATTTCAATCGGTACAATATTTAATACTTTTCTTATATAGGTACTTGCAATCAATATCTGCGAAATGATTAATAAAAATAACTAATAAAATATTTATACGTAAAAGGATATTGTATGATTCCGGTTGCAATCCGACTGGCATGTCATTCAATAATAAATCAGCAATATGTCATGAAGAATTAAGAACAACACCTTTTATAAATTCATTTAAAATGCAGCTAATTCTGAATGCATAATAAAGTATCAACAAGTAAACGCAATCAAATTGTCACGGATTTGCTCGAATTGTCTCAATTGATAGGATAATTGTGATTGTTGCAATTATGTTTCAATAAAAGCAGCACACTAACACTTTTCCACCTTTCCCGATTAAGATGGTCACAAAAGCTGAACCGAAACATGACATTTTACATCGGTTTGACGGCAATCTTTTTATTTTCAGCGTACTTAAATGGCATTAAAAGTAAAGCCGTGTCGTTTTAAACAAGCCGAGCCCGGTCGTGTCCTACGGCTGATTAAGGAAATTTATCACACTTGTAAAATTATCAATCATGATCAAGGCGCTTCCACTCAACTACAATTATTTCGTTTATTTTTTAACGTACTCGAAATGCGAAAATTTCATCCCAAAGAATATTTACTGTCGCTCGTAGCTATAAAAGCTTGTTACAATTTACATTTAGCTCGATTTCGGAAATGCACAGGTAATGGGAAACTGTTCTGGGTAATGTCCCGAAATCGAGTGGAAAAATATAACGTAATGAACCGCACTCGTAAGAGAAAAGAAACCCAAAATTCGACCACTCGAGACGTGAAGTGAAAGGTGGCGCAAAATGTAAAAATCACTTTGCCCCAAACGGTCCACAAAAAAAAAAATGATCACAGAGACACCAACAACAAAGGCAGCTAAGAAAATTGTTTTATTTCTGTTTTATTAGCTGCACCACATACATTGCAGAGAAATCTCTTTGAAGACCAGCCCCTCCTCCCGTCCATGCGCCTTCATAATATTTACCCATTTAGTTCCACTAAACTGGTGGCCAGGCCAAACTGGAATACGTTTGCAGCGCCTTTTTGTTTTGATATTATTTCACATGTTTATGTAACGATTATTCGCGCAACTAGTCGATCTGGAGCACCTCTAATTACTAAAAATTTTACTAGTTCAAGTGTAATGGCGCTGCCAACTAATTTTGTCAAATTGCATCACCTCATTTTTAGCGCTGCGGCTTCATTAAACAAACGCGTTCGGCCAAATCAAATCTGTATTGTTTTGGAATTTAAGACACTAAAAAACGCTTCATGGTGACCGCCCAGGGCAACAGCCTCTTTATTAACTTTACCGCGTGTGTTTGCGTTATGACAAAGATGTAATTTGTAATAAACACAAGTCATCAATGTTGGTCGGCCTTTAATAAAATGTTGAATCGTTAAGTGTAAGCTTTAAGCGCCTTTCAGTGCATAACAGACAGAAGAATAATGCCTTTAATGAAAAACGAATGTTTAACTGACAGTGAAAGGATGTCTCTTCAATATTTTTGAAGCGGTGTTACGTATTGTCAAGAAAACAGTAATTAAATTACTGATACTGTAAAGCCAGATGCTACCCTCATCTCATGGCAAAAATAAAGTTAATTTAAGTATTGAAAATTGGATTAAGTCTTTAAACTTTATAGTAGCTGACCAAATTAGCTGTTTCAATTATTTTAAGCATGTACTTTTATCGATTACGAGCAATTTTACTTCTGAAACAAATAAGGCATAACTGCTGACCTTTTCACAAGCAATCAATTTTAGTTGCAAGATATTTAAAAATAAAATGTATTTCTTGATGTTTTTAAGATGAGATAAATGTAGCAATTCTTTCTTCGTTTTTTTTTTAATAAAGAAAAATGTTAACAGAATGAATTTACGAATTTCAAAACAATGAGAAGTGTTAAAAACATAAAAAAAAAACAATTTGAACTTGTCAATATTATTGATCAATAAATTACTTTTAAATATCTTATTGGACATCCCCAAAATATATCTGTTTCATTTAAAAAAAATAAGAAATTTAATAAGTTTGTGTTTTTCCATTTCAAGATGTCACTAAATTCACTTCACAACGAAACCAGAACACCTGAACCGTCTCAACCAATTCATCAATCACCACGGAAGCTCCACTTGAACTTGTGCCTCCATTCCGCTGGCAAAGCGTAATAACTCACCTGACCATGGTAATTCATCACTAAACGTCACTCAGTGACACAATGGCGGCATCGCAGCTCAGTAACTAAAACACCAATTTACCATTCGAACCACTAAATTGGCAATTTATGGCCAACTTAAATGTATATGCATATATATGAACACTCACATGCGGTATTGCCGCGTCCCTTTCACCTTAGCTTCAATTGAAGTGGCGGACCGCGAGGAAAGCGCTTTCAAAAGTTTCAACTTTGCAAAAATTGCTTCAAACGCCCAATAACCGTTAAATAATGTAGGCTGTAAACATATGCTTCAATAACTTTTATGACTCATAAGATGGTGCGGACAGCGTCCGTTGTATGACATTGGCCACTTTCCCCACCTCATGCTTCTTACCGCCTGAAAAGGAGCTGTCGATTTCAATGCATGATCGTTGTGAAAATAATTTAATCAAGCCACTTTCATCCATCATCCGTAGATTTTGATTAATTTTGGATTAGAGGTACCGAGATGCTGGGTCGGCCAACAAATTGAATTTGGTTTCCACGGTGCGTTTGAGAGTACCAAATTTTGGGACACAGATCATTGCCTTTTTTCTTCACTCCAACTTCCAATTGCTTTAGTTTACAATTCACTTTCTTCGGACATGTCTTGAGAGAATTCGTACAACAGGTTTATCAAGTCGTGTTGCTGTTCTCTTGTTCACATATATTTCAATTGGAATTGACCGCAGAATGTAGAGTTTTCGACCGAACTATGCTGCCGTCAGCTGAAAAAATCGTTGGTTCTGCTAATATTAGCGTGGTGACCGTCCCAGCCCAACCCACCTCTGGCCAAAAATGCCGCTGCAATTAAGACAGCCGGAATAAAAATATGCTATTGAACTTTCCTTTTCTGTGATTTGCGCGTCTTGTGACTCAAGACAATGCTCATTAATTCTGGTCAACTGGAAAGAAACAATTATTAATGACAGCAATAAATGTTGTGTGTTAAATCGCAAGATTTTCGCGATACCGCGGAAGGAATAAAATATATAACAAAGCTTCGACACAAACTTTTCGCATATATTTTACTTTATAGCTTGAAGTGCAACGCGAAAAATGTAGAGTTGTATGAGCGGCTGACTGGTTTATGAATTATGATTTTGACACAACATTATGTCGACCAGACATCAGACAAGAAATTAAGCATGAAAATAATTTTACATGCAAAACCCATGCAATTTTCATTCTAAATGAATGAACTCATTGAATGGGTTCCGGTTCGTACAAGTATTTCAGTATTTGTTAAATGTTGATTGATTGAATTGCCTGCAAATTTAAATGACAACAATTGGGTATTTCACTTATGTTTATTGATACATTTAAAGTTTGTTTGAAGTCTTTTTCAAATGATGTTACAATTATCGATTAGCCATCGATTAGTATATGATCAGAATCTTAAAGCAATGCCATCAAAAGCTACAAAGTCAATAGTCATTGTTTTCATATTTAAAAAAATTATTTTTTAATACATTATAAATATACGATAATACTATAATTTTAAGATTTTTTAATATTTAACTAATAAATGAATTCAAAAAGTTCACAAAAGTTCAAACTTTCAATTTTT
>JANSTS010011220.1:8463-23148 GCA_026546915.1 Sylvicola fuscatus
ATAATAAGACGAATGTATGTTATCTTTGTAAGCGGAAATTGCGCCAAAATTACCCAATTAAGTTGTGCAGAAACCAGCAAACATTACAAGCATTATTGACAATTTACACACAGAAATCCAACACCGAGACGTACCTTTACATTGAAATTGCGGTAATAAAGTATCAATCAGTTTTTGCGCATCATTACTTTGCTTAATCGTCCCAGAACCAATAATTTGTCGATATTCATTCTGCGAGCATAAGACAATAACGGTTGAGTGCAGAATCTGTATACATAAAAAAGTTGTACTTGCCGGTTGCCATATTCAATAAACACGAGCACACTTCACCATCATTGTTTTGACTCATTATGCTGCTGCTTCTTATCATTTGTCTGCAATGCAGCAGCAAAGCATCGAATTGAAAATATTACATACAAAGAAGAGCCAAGACGGTATTCAACCATCCTTGTGCATACAAATAATGCAACAACAAAAAAGTATACCAGATGGAAATATTTGTGTTGGGAATGCACTTGCATGCGCGCATTGATTTCCAGCGTTCTTATGCTGTCATGAAACAATTCTTGCTACTTTTTCTATAGCCAAGCTTGAGGCAAATGAAGACCACAAAATATTTGCGAAACTGTGACAACCACACGTCTTGTGATTCTTGTGTTTTCTGTCGAAGGCATGCGCATTGATAATTCTTCTAGGTGAAAAAGTGACGTGTCTTGGTGTGTTATCGCGCTCTTTGCAAAACAGCGACATATGCTGGGAATTGGATTTCCTTTCTAATGAAAAACGACTATTTTCTGGAGATAAATTTAAACGAACATGCATCGTTGTACGTCCAATTTTTCTCCATGCCATGTCTCTGTCCTGTATACCTGCAGCTGAAAAGCCTTTTCATTGTGTGCCAGCTTTTCATTTCTGATGCATATAGTCCCCTTTTATGGAACACCGCCATTTTGAATGCAACTACTGCACTAAATCCCAGTCACACAAGAGTGTTTGCATAATAATCTCGTATTCAGAGCTCCAGCATGGTGTAATCAACAACTATGTCTCTGCCTCCCAGCAGGCATTCGCTTGGGAGCTTAATTATCTGTCATTTGACGTGCAAGGATGAGGTGGCTGATAAGATGCTGAATCAATATACTTCATTCGGTGGATTTGTTCGCATTAGCTTTTGCTCCGCGGTGAATCTGCTTACATGGCGCTCGCTGCGGGGTGGTAACAGCTGACGCGATACTCACACTCGCTGGTTAATCGTCCATGCCAGACGAGGCGATGTCTATATATATTAATGAGTTCTTCCGTATTACATGAACTTGCACACTTGTACAGCAACTGTACTGGGTATTTATTTATTATTTGCCACAAATTGGCTTCTGGCCAGTGTTCTGCATGCTTATTGGACCGCTTCACTATTACAGATAGAGTTGGCGTGTATGGTCCGACATTACTTGGCAATCATACTGACCTACAAGTCTGAAAGCTTTCTATATTGATTCCGCTCCCTCCCTATGGCTTTAATTACAATATATTCATCTCTAGTGGTGTTTTGCCACATTCGTAAATGGCTTCAAGGCTATCTCTTGGGTTTTTTTTTACTGTTTTGCATTTATTGTTTGTCACAACTTGTCTGCATTCTTTGAGTGCTTTTGGCGTATCTCCATTTCATTGATTGATTTTAAGGGATTCAGTTTGCTAACCGTTGTTCCATTCACAAAAAGTCGGCGCTTTTAAAGTATTGCAAAAAATAGGATTTAAGACGAGTAGATTTTTGAATAACGATTTTCCAAATTTATTTTGTTGGATTTTCTTTTAGAATTTTCACATTTCTATCATGTTTACTTCAAATGGTCTTCCCTTATCAATCAATTCCATATCCAAAATTACATTTTAAACAGTGCTCAATGAAAAGCCCACTTCTATTATGCACAAAAAACAAACAACATATATTTTGAAAAATGTTACCGTTATGACATGGATCATGAAACTTATGGAAGCTGCTGCCTTAATGAAGACATAAACGCAAAGGAATCTCTTCGTGTGCGAAGTTTTAGCTCTTCTTTACAGTGTCGAGTGTTAATGATTAAAAAGAAATAAAAAGAAATTTGCAGTCGTATGCAAAAGTTCATTGACTTCATCCGCAGACAGAAAAGTTTATGATTTTAATGTTCGTCTCAATTGAGTTTTGTGATGAAAACTTTTTCCTTTATCGGCCGATTTGTATTCTTTTCTATATTTGTGGTTCAATCGATTCTTTTATGTATATACAGTGAATTGTTTCCACTTTGTGCCTAATTCTGGTTAAGAATAACATAAAATGGTATTGATTGGAAATTTTCAATAATAAAATTGTTTATCGGCTTAAAACACAAACGCGCCGATTAATTTATAATGAATGTTCTTCGTATTTCAATTATAAAGTTGAGTAATCTTGGTCTTATTTATTGCCAAGTAAATACAACTCATGTACAAAAAAATCGTCTGTTGCTTAAGTTGGTTTGTTCTTATATGAATTCAATTTTCAATAGGAAACTTTTAAAGAAGAATCTTTTCTTTCAAATTGTATTGATGGTTATCTATAGTGAACAATACGTAAAATGCATGAAAGTTAAATCGTCTGGAAGTAATTTTTGATTTATGTTTTAGTAGTTTTTAAGGAAAATCTGGGAAAATGTTCATTAGCTGCCATTCGACAGGGTTTTTTTTATATATAAAAATTTATTTTCTTACATACCTTTGAATGCACCGACCTCATCTGATGATATGTTGATGATAGACTAACACGCAGATTAATTTTAAATGGTACTTTTATTAAACGACGACAATTTTCGTGTTTGTACCGGCTGTAAAATTATAATAATTTTTATTGGTTGAGCTGAGAAATCTCGTCCGCATTTTTCGTATTCATCGTTAAATTTCTGTCGTAAACGAAAGCGGCGCAAAATCCACAAATTATGTAAATAATCCGTTTAATTATGTTAATGAGTGCGGTAATCGAGGCGTGGGCGTGGGTGGACTTCGTCCATCGGGGTCACTAAAAGGCGGGCAACCAAATGCAAATCAAAAAGCTCAGTGGCCGGTCATTGCCTCAAGTTGATATTAGTCTAGGTTCTAGTTTCTCCTCTCTAGCAAGATAAGCAGAGAAAAAAGTTAGAATTATTAATTAATTATTAAAACGAGAATGAGTCACACATCAATTATCGATGCAAAACATAAAGTTCTATTTTAATAACCCAATAAAGATTATTTAATTTGAGAGCAATAAATTCTTATGACAACAACATTTTTAGACTGAAATTGCAGAGCGATGAGATCATCTGTTTCTTTAGGAGGCCGCCTGCAAGTGCAAAGAGTTTAATTCATATATTGATCTTATGTTTTATTATTTTATATTTGAAATGATCTTTTGCAGTTTTTCCTTTCTCTCCGTTTTCATTGAGGCAAAGCTGTCTGATGTATTAAAATTTTATACCCTGAATCGTAATAACTGAATCCATAAATTGAATTTAATTTCATTTTATTACTTCTTGTTGCAATTTCTTGAGCATTGTGAATTTCTTCAACTACAATTGTGAATTTACCATGGAAAATAATTTTACTTAACGAAACGTATCATTAGCCATATGAGTGAGCGAGACAAATGGTGTTTTCACAATTCCAATATTTTCATGACCCATTCACAATGTTAACTGACACAAGTTTACTTTTTTTGTTTACTGGTTGTTTTAAATTTTTTTGTGAAATTTGACAAACAATTATATTTATTTCTTACATAAAATGCAATTTAAATAATTGTCGTCAGCTTGACCATGAGTTTTATCTTTAAAAAAAAACCCAATTACTTAACCTCGTAAACTGAACGAAAGGCATACAGTGAATGATCCGCTTCCACACCAATTCCAACAATATTCGATAAAATGAGGAGTACCAACCTAAAGGCAACCACAGCAAAACAGAATTATCAAATAATTAATTGAGTTTGTGTGGATTTGAAAACCGGCAGAACGGACGGAATAGGTGTTAAAAAATCAGTCTTTTTTCCAACTGTTTAATTTTTGTGTAGTTACTAGTTTATCTGACCAGCCAAAAACGGCGAAGCGCAATAAAATCAGTGCTGTGGCGGATTTGTGTTTGTTTCAATGGACAGGTGACTGAAATGTTGAGAAAATTATAAGAGACACATGAATTTCGCAATAAACTTTGCATAGTCGCGCAGTAGAAAAAGAAATTGGAAAAGCAGTCGCGGAACGGTGCTTCGGTAAAAGAAACATTTGAAATATCACAGTCGAACAATTGTGTGGCAAGACATCAACAACAAAAAATTCTAGAAGAATCTGTATTCTGTATGGTTTGTTCAATTGCTTCGGTGTTTTAATATCAGGTAAATGGCATTAATAATTATTCAGATTCCATTGTTGTCGCTTCTGTCCTGTTTGCTTCTGATAGCCGTGAAAATCATCTGGTGATGCTAATTGTTATAGAGAAGCGCGCATATGATTAAATTGTCTGAAGACGAAGACGTCTCAGTGATCGTGTGTGTGTACGTGCGATAAGATTTGCCATCAACACTTTTGTGCCAAAAAGCGCATGGGTCGGGGCGTCTCGCGCATCTTTCAAATCAACAAAAAAACGATTTTATTTTTGACAGAATAGTGTTTTCTCACTCGCCCAAACCGGCCATTGCAACAAAGAAATCTGCCATTGGAAGTTTTTATTTTGCAATAACGCCGAACTTGTGAATTAATTGCATTAAGTTTTGCTGGTTTTAATTGTATTGCATTTCAAGTGCACATACTTTCCATCAGTTCGTGCTTTGCACTTATTTCCATGCTTTTCAACCGTTATCTGGTACGAATTGCCGTTAATTTTGGTTGGAAGTTGTTTTTTTTTCTTGTGAATTCTTTCAGTTTTCTCTGTACTGTTGGCATGTAAAGAAATTGCTGTGCAAGTAGTACGGCTACGCTTTGTGGCACAATATTTTCTTTAATCCGGTCAGCCAATTGAGTGTGAACAGAAAATAAAAACGTTTCCGAAGGAGAATAATTCACCCACTCACACGTCTTGAGTCGCCAGACGGTGCACGCATACGCAATATCGACGTCCTATCATTTATTGCATCGAATTGTTGGCATTTCATGTGGATGTAACCATCTAATATGATTCCTTACAAGTTACAAGTTCATATGCAACGCATTTTGTTGGCGTGACTCATATCGTCCCAAAGTCACACCAATGTGGCTGAATCAGGCCCCTGCACGTACAGTTTTGTCGCGTCGCCGAGTTGCATTTCAACCACACAAAACGTTCGCTGATATATTTAAATCGTGTTTAATTATAAACTTTTGTATTTATAACGCTCACACATTGAATCGAACATTGAAAAGTGAAAGTACCATTCGACTGCGACAAATTCCCGACTGTAAAATCCTTCCCCATGTACAATTTGATGGAAGATCCAAATGGCGTTCGTTCAGCTGTTGCCTGCTCATGGGAGACTCTTTCTTCACGTTGGATGCAGTGCAGTTGCAGCAGCGCCAGTATTTCTGTATCGTCGCCGACAAATGGCTCCGGTCTAAAATTAACTGGAACTTTTCAAGACATAAATATTGTACATTGGTGAGACTGGCTATACCGTTTCAATTGCTGATCGTGTACTTGCCACCTTTCCTGCACTTTAGAAATGGCCGGCATATGCACAAAAACTGTGTCAATCAATAGATTCAAGACTCTATTGATTATTCGTGGGTGTGGCTTTTCTTATACGTTGAATTAAACCGAATCGACTCGTTTTCTTCAGAAATCCGCTAAAGGGATTCGAAACATTAATTCAGTTTGCTATGAGTAAATCCTATCAAGAAGAAGATAAAACTCAAAGTGACAAGTCACCGCCACAATAACACTGACCTACGCAAACGTCACTAAAGTTGTTGGCGAATTCAGCTTATTTACATTATTTCCGTATTTTTGAACGGATATCTATTTACTTTGGGCATTTAGTTACATGACAACAGCTCACTGCAATTTGAGGTGTCTGCGTCATGTGTAATTCACACTCGCTATGTCTGAAGCGCCTCAATACCGGTGCAGACCAGTTCAAGTGTCTAATTTGACACAGAGGCGTACAAGAAATATTGCTACAATAATCTCCTGCATAAAATCAACAAATTGTTGTTTATTTCCTTCCATTGCGTGCCATAGTTTCTAGACGCAACCAAACTACATTCTTATCCGAGCACAATCTTCTCTCGTTTTGCCCACAATGGCGTCTTTATTATGCAATCTATCTACGCTATAAAAACTATGACGGCCTATATTTAATAATGGATACAGACAATCGCTGTGACGCGACGAGGTTGATGTCATTGCCATATTTAGAGATGGTATTCTTAGATTCGTGCGGTTTTTAATTGGTAATTGCCGATTTGAAGTGAAATGTGCAGAGTGCAATGAAATCTGGCAACAGAAGTTCAGTACTCAGTCGTCTTAACACGCCTAGGCAGCGCATCTTTATGTCTAATTGGCGTCGTAGCTATTCTTAGACACCAGTTTGACTGTCGTTTTTCCTATAAGCGTTTTTTAAGCAATTACTTAGCTCGTTACTCGTTTGTTTCTAACCTCCAATTTGATTGCATCCAGATTAATAGGTGTGACGACATGCAAATGGTAGTGATGACAAAGTGCTCAGGGACTGGTTACTGATCTGCAAGAAAATTGTATTATCTTAAACAACAGTTGCTTGAAATAATTGCGTGAGACGATGCTATCCCTCATCATTAGATTTCTATATGCAATTATGATAGGTGGGCGATGGAAGCGCCCTGCTGCTTGGATTGTGTCGGCATTGCGTGCAACTTTTGATGTTTACCACCCAGTTGTGCATGTCTGAGTTGTTTCTATTTCTTGGCTAAACACAAACTTTTCACTTTAGAACATAGAAAGAATTTAATTTATGAGTCCTTTACATGTTTCTGCAAAATTACATAATGGAAAACTGTTTTGTAGTGATAATTTATCGTCTTGGTGTAAGTAGGAATTTGCTCCTTTTTTTTGACCAGAATCCAGTTTAAATATTCAACCAGCGGCGATTTTTGCAATAACTTAATTGATCTAAAAATATCTCATTTAAATTGCACTACCAATGGAAAGTGTCTACACCGAGACTTATTGCATCCATTAACCACGTCGCATAAATTAAATCGGTTCAGACCTTAGTAGGTGAACAGGTTACTTTAATATTGCAACTATTTCGCCTAAAGGCAGTGCAAACCTGCTCCTTAGTGCAGTCTACCGTCCAATAAATTCTGCTTTATGACATGAGACAAGCAGGCGCCACTAATTACAAAGAGCATCCAATTCAATTTGTCTGAGTCCGTGAGTAATCTTATCGGATCGGATGTCCGTCGCTTCATTCCTTGCAGCAATTCACGTTTGCACGATTCTCTAGGTATTCGATAAACACTGCTGATAGCTTCTAAAACGTTGATGTTCTCCTGCCTAGTTAACTTCTGTGGCGCTGCAACGTGGGACGGGGAAAATATGTTGTTTGCATAAAGTGAATATGTAGAAGAATGCTGGCAGCACGCGATGGTAAAGAAAGAGCGGCCCGATTAATCAGAATGAGCTGCCGATACCTACTTAAATGTTGAGCATGCCGTTTACTGGCATTGTTTGGTTTGTTCTTGTGTTTGCCCATTACAGACCGTGTTGTCTATGCGTGGATGCAATGTTTAATGCAAATTCCAAGTGCTTAATGGCGAAAGGGAAGCCAACAGACAGACGTCTAAGTCAAAGGCTGCCTTTTTGCATTTCCGCTTAATTTTTCTTTTCTCTTATATTGTCTGGAACCTGGATAAATCAATATCTTCAAACATAATGATTATGTCACATAGAAAAGACACGTCAGCCCGTATGAATTCATTTAATTGAAGCAGTTTTTTTTCACACCGGCTACTTGTATGGTAACACTGTTGGCCTTGGCCGCAAATTCTGCTCCAAACATTTTAACTGACACACCACCACCACTGCAGAATCGGCCAACATATTTCGGCGTGTTGATGTCAGATTTTGTCCGTTAATGGTGCGTCACTTTGGACCGGCCGCGTGCCTTGGCCCCTCAGACAGATTGATTATAATTAACATTCTATGCGAATGGCTATCTCTCGACGAATTTCTTCATTCTTCGTTCGACTGCTCAATCCATTATCACTAATTTGGAAGAGAAAAGTATTTAACCACTCCCACGCGCTTCGTAATTATTTCAATAAAACATCAACTTTAAGAAGATTAAATGTTCCTTAACTTCGCATGAGCCACATGAAGCAACTAAAGTCGACTGGTAATTTGATCGTAATGAAAACATAAATTCACTTTGTGGTTTCGTTTGACTGGGGACTTGATAGCGGAACCATATGTCTTCCACTGAGCCGATGAGAAGTTGTTGTAACAAAGACTTTGAGTTGGAATTTTGTTAACGTCAAGAGCGTTTGATGAAATCGATTAGGGAAATGTACTCTCGGAATTAGATTACATATTTTATGAAAGTAGATACTGAATGAGACGTTCGTGCGCCTGAAGAATCTCAAATAATCCCACATCAATTGTTTTCTATTGCAGAAGTAAGCATTAGTGGCGTTGCTTCGCTGCAGAATTCAGGAGTGGTAGCTGAAAGTGGCGAGGAGTCCGAAGACGAGTGGAACTATATCAAAGTCAATAAACAAGACAAGTCTGAGCACTCTCAGATTGAAGAAGAAAAAGAGGAACAGCCCGTAGAACCCGAACCAGTAGCTTTTGTTGACGAGCCTATTGCCGAGGAAGTTGAGAAGTTTGAGTTGGAAGCTAAAGTCGAGGAGAAAGAAGATAAGCATCTTGTTGAAGACGAAGAGGAGCTGTACAACCAGGAGCTGCGCAAAATCGAAGAGAACGGTCATTCACCAGTCGAGGAGTCAAAGGCACTTTCTCAGGGCCTTGCTGAATCCGAAGAGTGCTGTGAAATTGAGGTAAGCTTTGTTTTAAGCTTCTATTTGAGTAAATTATCAAGAACTTTAATTTGCAGGATCTGCATCCATTGGAGCAAATTAATTCAAACCACGAACAAGAACAAGCTGACAATCTGGCGGATCAAGAAGTAGAACAGACGTGCGAGGAAATGATGTCTGAATCTCAATTGAATCCGGACGCCAAGGTGTTTGTGCCATCTAACCCACCAAGTCCGTTGGGTCATTGCAACAAGATGGATGATCACCCTCTAAATGGACCGTCCCCAGTCGTCAAACTTCGACTTAACGATCCAGTGATTGCACAAAGTCCGCGCAAGGGTAGCGCTACAATGGATAATTTTGATATGCCGGAAGAAAATGAATTTGAAAATGAAATTGCCAAGCGACCAAACGAAATGGAAGCTGCTCCACTACAACCGTTGCGTCCCGACTCCAGCAGTTCGCAGGCATCCTACCAAGAAATGAATCTCAAAGAATCGATGCACGGCGATGAAAAGTTGGAATACGCGCCTGAGGATGAGTCGAATCCATCTCTACTCGCCACTGACTTGAACAAATCAATGCGCGATTCTGATCCTATGTCAATGTCTTTCTACAATGAACCAAATCCGTTCTTCAATAGCGCACAATCGGCTCCACAGAATCGTTCCGACGATGAAGGTATCGTTGACCAGTTTGCTTCATACGGACTCAACGGCAACAGTCACGAATTGGCGTCACCGCAGCACGACGAGATCTCTAAGCCAGAGGAGGATATGTATTCTCCAGTGAGTGATACACACGTTTACGATGAGTTGGCTGCTAATGCCCAGATCACAAACGATTCGGAGCAAGCTCAGAGTCCAATAATTGAGCCAGTAGTTCAGAATGACACAGTAGATGTAGATGATTTTGCCCCTCATGGCGGTGAATTTGATAATTTAGAAAAAGTAGAAGTTGAGCACGTAGCACCCGTTGAATCGGATAAGCCCGAAGCCGACCATATGGTCGGTGAGGTTAGCGTAGAACAAGTTGAGGAAAATCAATGTCAATCTCCAATAAATTCCTCCATTGTACAGGTCGTCCAGGAGATGGCTTCTGAAGTGACTTCGATGTTGGCTGACGTTGGTTTCAGTAACGAACGGCCAGACCAAAGCGACTCGTCACAATTTGAACCTGAACAATTCGTGGAAAACATCAAGTCTGAATTGGACACCTTCGATAAGTATGCCGACAAGGGTTTGTCACCAACTGTCATGGAGTTCATTCCAGCCGCTATCGCCACTGAAGCTAACTTCATGCTTGGAGACGCCATTAAAGCATTTGAGCCAGAAGACAAAGTTGACGATGTGATGCAAGAGCCACCAGTGCTGTCGCCACAGCCATGGGAACGCGAGAACTTCGCTGCCACAACAGACAAAATTTCACCTGTGGAGGCATTTGAGTCTGAAGTCAAAGTTGACGATGTGATGCAACAGCCATGGGAACGTGAGAACCTCGTCTATGACAACACAGCAGACAAAATTTTGCCTGTAGAGGAAGATCAACCACAAGTTGAGTCCGTTCCAACATTTGTACCGTCACCAATTCCAGTCGCCAATGATTTGGTGCCAGAAGTGGTGAAGAGTCCAATACCAGAACCAGTCTCTGAGACAAACGAAGCAATCGTAGACACTGCCATTGCTGTCGCGGCAGCTGCTGGGGTTGCCTCTACTGCTGCTATTGTTGCCAGCAAAACTGCAGCTGCCAAACCAAAGGCTGGCGATGCAAAGAAGACTGACGTCAAAGCAAAGACAGCACCGGCTACAGCTAAAGTGGCACCAATTAGACGCCCTACCACAGCCCCGACGGCTGCCGCAAAAACAGCTGCCAAGGCAAGTCCAACTTCGCCAACAAAGTCAACAACAAAACCAGCTACAGCTAAGGCGCCACTTGTTAGCGCTCGTCCTTCTCCAAGACCAACAGCGTCTCCAAGGACCACTACCACTACGACTACTACTGCGGCCACTAAGAAACCATTGAATGCTGAGGTGAAGACAATTAAAAAGACTACACTTACCACAACTTCAACATCAGCCGGCAAAACTCTTACAGCCAACCGCACGACAACTATGACAATGAACAAAACTCCAGCCCCTCGTACTGCGATCTCGGCTCGTCCAGCAACCGCTTCAAAATTGACGTCTACTGGAACTACTTCTTCGACCACATCCAAACCGGCCACATCTACTAGGTATAAGTCCCCAAATTTTTCTTCTAGCTAAAATGATTAAACGTGTTTTTTTCTCTGGTGGCAGGGCCCCAATCTCGAAGACACCCAGTACTGCTGCAACAAAGCCACGTTCAGCTCCGCTTGCTAGCGCCACTAGAACTACCACTTCTGCCCGGGTCCCATCGGCTACATCGCCAATGAAGCCGAAGCCAACCAGCTTGACGGACAAAGTAACCAAAGAAACGGTAAACAAGCAAGTGTCGTCGGCGCGCACCGCCAGCAAAACATTGTCGTCGCCACGTGGCACGATTGCATCCACTCTGCGAAAAGTCGACACGACAAAGGTAAATTTATCGGAAGACGAGGAGCATTAACCTGTGACGTTTTACTTTTTTAATTTAATAATTTTACAATAAAAATTTGTATTCAATTAAACTTTTGGTTTTCTCGTCCATTAAACAACTAAAGAGTCCAACTGCTGCTTCAAGGACCATCACAAAGACAACTACGACAACGACCAGCGCACCAGCGAAACTAACAAACGGCACAGCGTCAAAGAAACCATTAACGCCAACCGCACCGACACGCACAAGCGCCATTACCAAACGAACAACGCCAATCAAGAAGCCGGCCGACAAGAAGGCGACCACCAATGGCTTGGCTACCAAAACCACGACCACCACTACCACCACCACAATTGTATCCGACGGGAAACAACTGAACGGTGGCGGTGACATCTGTGAACTCATCACCAACGTGGTGGAAACTACTAAGACGCTGACGCTGGAGGAGAAGAACGAGAAAAATGACTTGCTGAAGAACTTTGACGAATCCCCTGCTGACACTCTTCAGCAGAATATAGTCATTGACTCCGCTGCCGATTAAGGCGCATCGCAACAGCACACCTCCTCCAACTGTGTGTATTCTTGGCGGACAGTGTTTGGACAATGCTGACGCGAGGATTATCATATTTTACGATATAGTTTTTTTGTTTCCTTTAATTTTTTATTTTGTTTAACTGATCATTTGTGTTTTGTGAAATGCTATTAGGACAGAAAGTCTCTAGAGATACTAAGTTTTGTTGACGGCGGGCATCTGGGTTCTTTTCACAAATGTCCTTAGCGATCTGCATATTCTATGTTTATTTAACTGTTTTGTAAGCAGCCAAGTTTTGAAACGGTCATACAATAGTAACTGATTGAGCCTAAATCGCCTCCACAAATCGAATTTGTCCTTGAAAATTGTTTTGGTTGAACTTCAAGGTTTTTGCGCTGCTTTTTATGTTGTTTGTTTCTTCTTTTCTTTTTCCAATTTCTTTGTCGTTTCATAATTATTTTAATGTTTACAGTATACAGTTTTAAGCTTTAGTATTTAATTTTTATGATTCAAATTTTTGTAACCGACTAAAATAATATGTTTTTTATACGTCTATAATTATGTTACGCCACGTGTGATGAACGTTATTATTCGAGGGAGGCGAGAGAAAGAAGAAGGTAAAACGTTTTGAAAGCAATTGTCATGAATTTTAAATAAAATGATAAATTGTCGTAGGAAATAGGAAAGATGATTTATGAAACGAACGATGGGCTTGAATGTTATTTTAAATGTGCTTTTATACGCGATTTAATCAAAATATAAAACAAAGTTAATAATAACTAATTAATATTGATGTTTGGTAACAAAAATACAAAAAAAAAAGAGAAAAAAATGTTAAAGAAATTTTGCAAAAATGCAAAGAGCTGCAGAAATAGATTGTCAGCGCGTCCTTTTTACGGGGTCGTAGGACCTTTTATCAAATTTCTTATCACAAGTTATGAGCACAAAGTATAATGCGATTTTTACTACCACCAGCAACTGAGGATGACGATAAAGGCCAACCCCGAGCGTTTGAGTGACAATTGAGTGGATTAATAATTTTATGCAAATTAAATACGAACTGTGACTATCCACTTAATGTTGGAGCTTTTTTCTTATGAAAACTTTAATGAAAAACTAACGAAACTGATTTTTTGTGTGTTTGACTGTCAAATGTACAACTAAAACAGTAATTTTTTTTTGAGAAATATGTAAGTTGTTTAACATTGAAAACGTTATGAACTTTGGATCCAATGTGAAGGCAAATGCCTGAAAAAAAATTGTAAAAAAATGTTTTGAAGTCGCTTTTTTAATTGTCAATCAATTGTCGATTATGGAGAATGCAAAATGAAATTTTTAAAGCATCGCGTCGGTGTGCTTTTATGATAAAATCTCTGTGCATACGCGTCCGTTTGCAATATATAATTTGCATTTTATATCAGTCAGTGGCAATTAAAAAAAAAAAACAAAAAACAAATACACAACAAATATTTGTAATTTATCGACACTACACGAATAATTAGAAAGATCAATAATGGGACAACGTTTTTTGGTCTATCACATTAAATAATTAACGAATAGTGGATGTTAACTCATTATTCTTACAATGATTATCGCAAACATAATGTTAAACAAATTATTAAATACAATTATTTAGTGTCCAATCAAATGAATTAATTATTATTAAATTATACGCAGATGATAATTGACCGGCTTCATTTGGTGTGACTGCGTCATTCGTGTCTTGACCCAATTGGCGCCATTCGCAGCGAATGGGGTGCAATTATTTGTAACGAAAAAAGCTTAAATAATGATAATAAAACAAAAATCCTTATTATTATAATTATTATTAATATTTATCACTTATTTGTTTTTTTTTTGTTTTAACTATGATTTCTGCTAAACATTTGGTTAGTTCTTTGGTTCGGGAGTTGTCTTCCAACTACCCCTGCCACCATTAAAACTTACTACGTTTTACTGTTCCAGATAACGAACACAACTATTGCTTCGATTTTGAAATTATTTTGCAAACTGCAAGTTCCATTCGGATAATCCTTTTTGTACTACAATTAATTTTAGTCTCCTTTTTTGTTTATTATTTCATACAAATAAATAAAACTATTAAATATAAAACATATAAGATAAAAACAAGATAAATTGGTGTTTTTTTTTGTATTTCTTTTTTTACAGATTTTATTTTCTGGACTGGCATACAGTTTTCAGAAATGGACATTCAAGTTTTCTTGGTCGACACAAAACAGGCAATAATTTAAAATGCTGAAAATCGCAGTTGTATCAGGGGAGCAACTCCTTAGTGTCGACCTGCCACTGCTTCATGCAAATTATCTTTATAAAAGAAGATAAAATTTTGATACACGTTTATTCACTTTTTTCGTATATTATAAATCAATCATCAAAATCATCAACAAAGAACAGCCTTTCAGTTTCTTTTAAAAAAAATCCAGTTGAATCTGGATGCTGATTATGTGAAACGCAACTCCTCTCAAGCAGTTGCGTTTTGATAGTTTTCTTACCAGCGTTATTAACTTATTAAACATATTTCAAAAATACCAAAACGCAATTTTTTCAAACGTAGATTTCTCACGTAATAACCCTGATTTCTCAGTTATTCAAAATCCTTAAGGA
>JANSTS010011220.1:23248-45946 GCA_026546915.1 Sylvicola fuscatus
CGTAGATTTCTCACGTAATAACCCTGATTTCTCAGTTATTCAAAATCCTTAAGGAACCCTCTACATTTTCTGCCCTACTAAAATCTAAGTACGACACTGTATGATGTGATATATATTAATCTTCAGTCATCGGTATATATATATAATGCTGATAGTATATGTCAAATAAAAAGCTCCAAAAGGGAGAATATAAGACACATCTAGTAAGATTTTTACCTTAAGTTTGAATCAACGCGTACAAAGAATTCCATTGAAATATCATTAAAAATAACAATGACGTCCAAGCAAATAAAACAGTACCTTAAAGAAGCCCGCGAGGCCATAAAATCCAAAGATTTTTCTGTGGTCATAACCAATTGTCAGGCATGTCATTTTAATTATTCCTCAAACTTACCACAATTAATCAAGTCATTTTTTAGCTGGTCCTTGAAGCCGATGAATCCAATTATATGGCTCTTGTGCTACTTGGCGCAGCCTACCAAGATTCTGACAAAGAAAAATCCGCGCAATATTTGAAAAGAGCTCTACCGCTAACAAACGAACCCACCGTTGTGCTGCAAGGACTATCGAATTGCGTTGGTCCAATGGAACTACCTGAAATCTGTGAGAAACTCTTAAAATTGACCGGCGACAAGTACCACGATCTTCACGTCAAACTAGCAAATTGTGTAGCTGAGGATGAACGAAATGCGCAGAAGGTGTACGCCATTTTTAGAGACGAAACCAAAGTTGATGATGAGACGAGATCGTTGTCTGCCACGACTCATTTGGCTCCCGTTTTGCTAAAAATCAAGGAAATGCCAGATGATGAGCCAGAAATAGTACTCAAAACCTTGCGAATGGGAGTTAATAACGATGGTAACAATGAAATGTTTCGCCGCCTCCTGAGACAGCTGTATAAGATGAAACGTTTCCAAGAGATGTTGTGTCAGGCCTACGCGATGAGCTTGAAATTTGATTGGGATGCTTATCCATTGGAGTGGATTTGTAAAATATGTACCGACCAGAGTGTTCAATACTTAGATGGAACCCTTGAATTTGAGGGACTGGAAGAGTCCAGCGAAAAGCTTTTGGTCTTAAAACCTCACTCTGCTCTTGGGATGTATGCAAAAGGTTTAGAACTGTTTAAGATGAATGAGTTTCTACAAAGCAGAGATTGTTTACTTCAAAGCTGTAAATTGGATCCTAATATTAACTGCAACAGCATTTTAGAAACAATTTATGTCAAGTGTTGTGCATTTGAAGCTGTTGAGAAAATCTACAGGCAATCCAAAGGTTTGCATGATGCATTGAGCAAAGCTTCAGGATTCTAATTTTGTTTTCTTCCAGTCAAAAATAGGCAATTCGCAAACTGCCTTGCTGAGCAAAATGATTTCAGTAAAGCGCAGGAAGCAATTGAAATATGCCGGGAAATTATTGCTACAGCAGAAAGAGATGATCAAACCGATTTGTTGAAAATCTTGGCAAAGTAGGTTCAATTAATTTGAGATTGGGTTCCCACATCCTAACATTGATAATTTTTACAGGTGTCTTATTGTGACTGACCAGAGGGACGCATTCAATAAAGTATTGTGGAAACTCAAGGAATCGGCGACATCATCTACTGAAATGACTTTTGTCCTATTATTAGAGTCATCTCATTTGTTAGCCAGTGGTCAGCCAAAGGAAGCATTACAATTGCTGAATCCGGCCGAGATTCCACAAGAATTGGACTTAGACTATCAGTATTTGTTAGGCTGTTGCCTGTTTGCCATGGAACAGTACGAGGAGGCATTTTTGGCATTTGTGAAATGTGTCCAAATTCAGCCCACTCACTCTGACGCATTCTACTACATCGGGCAATCTTACACCATTGCTGATGACCGCAATCGTGCTAAAAAAGCGTGGGAACGATGCGTTCGTCTCAATCCAACCCACAAAAATGCTGTCATATCGCTGTCAATGATTTACCGGGAGCAACAGGAATGGCAACAAAACGCCGATTTGTTGAACGCAGCATCCGGATGTCAATGGGCACGTGTCCAATTGGGACTTCATTACCTCTCACTGTCGGACTTTGATAAGGCCGTCAGCGCATTCCGCGAGGCGTTGCGTGCGTTTCCAACTGATTTGACATGCTGGGAGAATTTGGCTGATGCCTATTTTCACAGAGGTTCATTCAATTCGGCTCTGCGAGCCTACGAACATGTAATAGAATTGGAACCGACTAGGCGATGGCCGAAATTCCAGGCTGCCAATATTAAGGTGCTACTAAAGTTGTTTACCGAAGCTCTGGTTGAGTTTGATGAGATTTTAGGCGCAGATGCTAGTTATTTACCTGCACTAAAAAGTAAGGCAGAGGCTCATCTTGGAATGGCACATTATCTACTGGAACAGCGGCTGATTGGGCGTTGTCGTGATCACTTGCAGTTGGCAGCTGATACATTAATCAGAGCCATCAAGCTTCAGCCAAAGATGTCATGCCTTTGGCGCCTTTTTGCGAATGTCATTGAGCTTGTGACAACTGAGCTGCCCCGGCGACTGGCCTATCTAGAACTGAGCAGCGAGTTTGTTGGCAAAACTGATGGAATAAAGATAACGATGAGCTGTGACAATCTGGCGGAGTTGGCATCAAAATTCTACAGACGAGCGATTAGTATCAATCCGGATGACAAACTTCTGTGGAGGGAGTTGTCTGGGTGCTACTACAAGCGGTCTTTGAACTGCACCACAGATTCTGTTGATTCACTTCTGAATCTAGCCATGGACGTGGCAAAATATTGCGTTCAACTGGATCCCTTGTCGTGGCAGAATTGGAATTTACTAGGGGTGATTTGCATTAAGATGAATAATCCGAAGTTGGCCCAGCACTGTTTTATACGTGCACTTTATCTAGAAAAAAAGTCAAAAACGTGTTGGACTAATTTAGGATTTCTCTACATGAAATTCAATCGTGTCGACCTGGCCAACAAGGCATTCGGTAGGGCTCAGCAGTCAGACACAAAATTCACAGGCGCCTGGGTGGGTCAAGCATTAATTGCGGAACAAATGGGAGTCAGTGACGAGTCAGTGGATTTGTTCAGGCACTGCACATCATTGAGTTACAATCCAGAAGGCGCTGTCGGCTATGCTCATTGGGTGGCGACATTGCTGTCAGATGATGAAAGCTTCAAGGATTCACGTTTCTTGTATCAAATAAAGAACATGTATGGACTGGCTGTTGCTTCAGACGCCATTGGCTGGTATTGCGACGGAGATGAGGCCGATTATCGATCGTTTATGTTGAAAGGATACTTGAAAGTGCGTCAGGGACTCTATAGAACAGCGGTTGAAGCATTCACTTCAGCACTATCACATGCTAATGAAACAGATGTTTCATTGACAATCGTGGATCAAATCTTGTGCAATTTGGGATATTGCTACATTAAACTGAAGAACCAGAGGATGGCAGTAAATGCATTTAGTAAGGTCACAACTGAAACTCTTAGATCCAAAATTGGGCTAGCATTGGCTCATTTCAAGAGTGATAATCACGCAGATTCG
This sequence comes from Sylvicola fuscatus, assembly GCA_026546915.1. NCBI lineage: Eukaryota > Metazoa > Arthropoda > Insecta > Diptera > Anisopodidae > Sylvicola > Sylvicola fuscatus. The sequence continues at coordinate 26,771 of JANSTS010011220.1, forward strand.
TATCCAATTTACGAAAGTGCTTTGGAATCGTACGCTACAACTGAATGGGAAAAGGCCCACATTCTGGTGGCAATGGCTGCAATGGTTTACGCAGCGAACGGCGAGAATGATGCAAAAACTGTTCTTTTCCAATGGTAAGTTCGAATCCTTGCAGTTTTTTCATTAAATAATGACCCCAAATCTTACAGCATAAGCCTGCCCAGTCGACCTGCAGCCGCTCTTCTCTCGGCATGTGCTCTTGGAATTCTGCACGAGGACTTAAATCTATCGGAATTAGTGCTGAAAGAACTAAGGTCCTATGAATCAAATCCAGTGATGGCACATCATGTAGCATTTCTAATGTCGCAGTTCCACTCAGCGCGTGGCCACTCCAAAGACGCACTCTCCTACTTGCTGAAAGTGGTGCACGAGCATCCAGATTGGCCAAAGCTGAGAAAAGTCTTGGCGGAGTTTTTGTTGCGTGAAAAATCGTTTAAACGCCAGGAACGACTGCTGGTCGGCGCATCTCGAATGGCGCAAAGTGCCATCGCACTGGAGCAGCAACGCGATGGCGGCGTTGGCAGTTCGTCGGTGGATGCTGCTAAGTTGCTGGCGCTGGCCAGTGAGGCGATGCGATTTGTTGATCAACATCGTCGTATTGTGTTGGCCAAGAGTGCTGTACATTTAAATCCCACTTGTAAACAGGCTTGGGCCACAGTTATTATGTGTAACAACTAATTGTTTGTGGAATAAATTGTTTGCCAATTTAAAAATGGCGCTCATTTAGTTTTCGAATATTCTTAGTTTTTTGTTTTCGAATACTAGCGCCACCACCCTGTGGATATTTAACTGTTGCGGTGGCAACCCAAAGAATGAAGATTAAACTCGTCACTCTCGACAGGAAGGGGAATTCTAGCGCGCTCATTGGTCAACGCATCAGATGCTATCTCCAAATAATTGTAAGTAGAATTTTATTGTTTAAAAGACTACGTGGACAAGTTTTGCGTTCACTTTGTGATCAGCCGTCAGCTTCCGAAAACGGTGGTGGGTGTTGCTCGTTGAGTTTTATTGTAAACCGGCCAGAAAATTGTAAATTTCATAAGTTCAATAACAGCAAAGTGCAAACGGATCTGCACAAAACGCATTATGAAGTACTTTTTGGTGACGGCTTTTGTTGTGGCGGTGATTGTGGGAGCGTCCTATGTGAGCGGAGATGATTCCAAAGGACCAAAAGTGACCGACAAGGTAAGTTCCAGTGATTAAATTTATCAACAAGTCATAAAATGCTTCAAAAACTATAAATTTGTAAAGAAACGACATAAAGTGAATGTCGTATTCAACGATAAAAAAATAAAGCGATAAATATCGAAGTTCATTGTCTGGAGCTGCTCGTTTTTTCGTGCTTATTGGCTGAATACAAATGAACAATAAACTGTAAGTGATTTCTTTACGATCGACAGGTCTTTTTTGACATCAGCATTGGCGGCGAGCCGGCCGGCCGTGTTGTTATTGGCCTGTTTGGAAAGACTGTACCCAAGACCGTTCGCAACTTCAAGGAATTGGCCGAAAAACCCGAAGGTGAGGGCTACAAGGGCAGCAAATTCCACCGCGTCATCAAGGACTTCATGATCCAGGGTGGTGATTTCACACGCGGCGATGGCACTGGAGGTTAGTTGTGGCAATTATTTTCGGCCTGTTATATCACAACAAAGCACAAGATTCTATAAATAGAACTTAGGCCATTCCTATTTCGTTGAGTTAAAATCGTCATAATTGTGTAGATATGTTGAAGAACTGTGAGATAGCGGCAGGATGCAATGTTTAAAATGCAAGAAAACTGCATGAAAACGCCTTTAATTCAATGAACTTCTTAGTAAAGTCTTTGTTTGCTTTCTTTTATGTTACTTGAACACTGCCAATCCGGTTTTGAGGCGAACACATCTGTGTATAACGACTTATGTTTTCATCTGCGCATAGCTTTTTAGAGGAGCAGCATGTGGGAGGAATACACTCGTCTCTGTGTGGGAAAAGATCAACGATTTATCTTGTGACCTGCAAATGTAGCAAGATTAAATGCGAACAAATCTAATTCTTTTGCGTTCTGTTCGTGCGGCGATAATTATTCTTGTTAATTGGAACCGTTTGTGGCGCGTTTCCTTCAGGTCATTAGCACCTTTCCCTAATTCTATACACAAAAAACACGTTTTGATTCTTTTTATTATTCATTTTTAAATTTGTTTTCGATCACTTTTTTCGTTTCATTTTCGTTACCACTTTTTGTTGACCCACAAAATATCCGCAGAACGTTCTGCAAAAGTTACCATCCACCAGATTTATTTCCTATTTTTATTTTAATATTTTCGATAAAAGTCATTTTTTGACTGATACTTCTTTTAAGAAAAAGAAAGTTTTATTACTTTTGTTTTTTAATACCCTTAAAACAGTTTTAGAAAATCGTCAACAAATTAGCATTCAGAAAGTGTATTTCACGTCTTCAAGTTTATTTTTTAAATAATTAATTAACATAAGTGATTTATTGATAATTCAATAAGCAAACCGATCACGTATTCATTTTATAAATAACATTGTCTTTGAATTTAACACCTTTTGACCATCTCATGATAAAATGAGCTGATGTTTAAAATTGTTATCTTGTCATGTATCGTTTATGGGTTTCTTAGTTGTTTTGACTTCTGTAGTTCTGATAACAAAGTTCATTAAAAGCGAAATTAAATTTGTCAATTAGCTTCCTGCGTGTAATTTCTCGCTGATTGACAGCATCTTGGGTAACGATAAGAAGAATCCAAGTGTCATGCTGGCTAATTCACTTAACAGACTTCCGGACAGACCTTTATTTAATCACTACCAACGTCGACATCTCTGTGATTGTCGTTTGTCTTGATTGTAAACAATAATTTCCTTTAAATTCGTGATGATTGATAATAATTACTAAGTAAATATATGTCGTTGGAAAAAAATACATAAAGTCTGTAAGAAAGCATAAGAAGACGAGGATTGCCAACCAGAAGTTAATGGACCGAATCAATTCAGTCACTCACATTAATTGGCAAATATGTATATTAAGTCTTGTTTGTCTTCATTCACAATGAATAGAACGTCTGGTTTGTGGTTATTTTTGGGGCCAAACACAAACACTTTCTGTGAATGGTTTTGGCACAATCGATGACACAAAGCGCTCATCCTTTATTCGACGCATTCAAGCATGTTTACGCGCCAATCTTTGACCAAACAGGAACATAAAAGCGTCGCGACGTCGTGTTATGGCGACATGTGTTTTTTTTTTTACCAACATTTGCGATATTTTAACATTGTAACGGCTAATTGTGTTTCTAACCTCATTTTTTTAAAGAATTGATTAAAAATGCGAATGTTTTTGTTTTTAACAGGCGTTTCTATCTACGGTGATCGCTTTGAGGATGAGAACTTCAAGCTGAAGCATTATGGCTCCGGCTGGTTGAGCATGGCCAACGCTGGAAAGGACACTAACGGCTCTCAATTCTTTATCACGGTGAAGAAGACTAGCTGGTTGGATGGCCGTCATGTTGTCTTTGGCAAAGTTATTGAGGGCATGAAAGTGGTGCGAAAGGTCGAGCAGGGTGGCACTGATGGTCGCGATCGTCCTTCCAAGGAGGTCGTCATCACCGATTCCGGTTCCCTTCCAGTGGATGAGGAATTCTCCGTATCGAAGGCGGACGCTGATGAGTAAAGTTTTAAAAGTTCTCGAGTATTTTTTATCGAGATTTATGTTTCAGTTAGAAAATTGTTTTGTGAGAAATTATAATTTTTTTTTAAAAGTGATTCAATAAATTTTATAATAAATTAATTTACAAAAATTTATTTTATTTTTTTTCTAGAAAATATTGAATATAGAAAAAAACGTTTTCGGTAATATTGAGCTATTTTTCCAACTTCGAAAACGCTACTTGTAGCGCAATTAATTAAACTTAGCAAATCAACGCTGCGGCGCGGCGCTCGACGCGAACGGCTGTCAAAGTGCATGTCAAGTCTCAAAACAAATTACGAAATTATTTCATCAACATTTCACAAATTGAAATTTGTCTTGAAAAACAAAAATTATTAAAATTACAGTAACCTCGCAGTATACGACGCAAAAAAAATCCTAAACCTTCGTACCATCAACCTAAGAACTACAAATAAATAAAATTATAAGGTAACTTGTATTTCAGTGTGTTTGACCAAAATTGCGTCATTAACCTAACCTAAAGTCGTAAAGAAATTTCTGGATTCATCTCAAATTCGTGCTTCAAATTGCGTATTACAATCATAAAATTGTTTTCTAGTAAAGATGTTGTCCCGATTGGTTTTGAGCGGTTCCCTGACCGCGTCAATGCGCGGTGCCCTAAAATCAGCGCCGATTCGCAAGCAATTTGTGCGAGAGCTGCAGCGGGACAGCCGTGAAACCTTCCGTACGAGCCGTACAGTTCGAGGACCCACGCTGAAGGAGCGTGCTATGGCTCCAGCAGGAGCAAACGCTTTTAAACTGGGCAAAGGTGCACTGGCTGGTGGTTCCGCCGTTGGACTCGGTGCCTTATGCTTTTACGGCCTTGGCCTTGGCAAGGGTGTCAGTGTTTTGGACAATTCCATGTAGGTTTACTACCTCAGTTTGTGCAAAGAATCCTTTTAAAATTGTATATTTCATCCAGGTTATGGCCAAAATACGTCAAAGATCGCATCAACGCCACGTACCTATACTTTGGCGGCTCAATCATTCTGTCAGCAGCCAGTGCGATGGCTGTTTTCCGGACACCAGCCCTCATTAATTTGGTGTCTCGAGGCGGTTGGATACCCATGATTGCTTCACTGGCTCTGATGATCGGCAGTGGCGCTATTTGCCGTTCAATTCCCTATCAGCCCGGTCTGGGCATCAAACAGGCGGCTTGGGCTACTCATTGTGCCGTCATCGGGGCTGTCATTGCGCCCCTCTGTTTTATTGGTGGGCCGATTATTATGCGCGCTGCCCTCTACACTGCTGGCGTTGTAGGAGGTTTGTCCACGGTGGCTGTTTGTGCGCCCAGTGATAAATTCCTGTACATCGGTGGACCCCTGGCTATCGGGCTGGGTGCTGTATTTGCAGCTTCGATGGCTGGCATGTTCTTGGCGCCGACAACGGCTCTGGGCGCTGGTCTGTACTCAATTTCTCTGTACGGAGGCCTTCTGCTGTTTAGTGGTTTCTTGTTGTACGATACTCAACGAATTGTGCGAAATGCCGAGAACCATTCTCCCTATGCGGCCCAACCTTTTGATCCTGTTAATGCGTAAGTATTCTTTCTTGACCTTGACTGTTTTTACAGAAATAAATATGGTTCTTTTGTTTTTTTAAGATCTATTTCAATCTACATGGACACGATCAATATTTTCATCCGAATCGCTACCATCTTGACTGGTGGAGGTAGCCGTCGCTAGTAGAGTGATAATGTAGCAGCTTGTTTGGCGAAATTATTTTAAGGATTTTTATTTGGATTTATAACGAAGTTTTAATTATATTAAATTATCTATTCTTAACATGAATTTTAATTATGCTTTCAAATTTGTTTCTGTAAATAAATATAATTTAAGTTGAGAAAAAATGTTTTCTGATTTTATTAATCCAATTTGTCGTTCTTAAAATGTTTTGTTAAGTAAAAACATAAAATTCTATTAATATTTTCGAAAATTGCGCCCATTCAGATTCGAATTTCGATATTTATCTTCTCTGCCACGAAGTTGGCTGCAACTCATCTGCAGAAACGCCATAATTGAATCGAAAGACGAAAGTCTCTTTGTATTTGTGCGCAAAGTGACTTTTGCGTGTTTGTTGTTCTTAAAAATCTTTGCATAAACTAGTATAAAGGAATGAGAAAGATTTCCCTATTTAATTGCACATTCACGGATTCATAATTGTTAACACATATTACATAAAAAAAAACTAAATAATACAACATCGATTATCAGCCAAAGTTCAGGCGTTGTGCAACTGTGTCATCAAAGTGACTGTGAAGTGAAACGCGCGGGTCATCTAGCCAGAACGGGTGGAGAGAAAAAATAAAGGTAAAAATGTTGCCAATTAAAATGTGTGTCGTCACCCGTCGAATTCTGAGTCCCTGCGAATCTCCATGCTGCACTTTGGTTGTATTCCAATTAGATTATGTGCAGAAATAGCGAATTTTTATATCGGTTGGGACGTTGAGAAAATTTGCTGGCTGGCTGGAGTGGGAGGGCTGTAATTTGACTGCATTGTGGACCAGACAAGTCTGATATCATTCACAAACAAATAATAGCACTCTGACTCATAAAAAATGTGTATTTACTCTGTTAACATATGTTTGACGTAAAGCTTATTTCGCAGTTTACCGCTTTATTTAATTAATGTTGACCTTGAACTTGACGATATTGTCACTTTCTTGCGATAATCTCGCATATCCAATGCGCCATGGGGTGGAAATTTGATTTACATAAATGGGACATCACAGAGATTACAATTCTATGCAATTCGCATAAATGGTGAGGGACAAACGCAATGACGTCGCTGGATAAATCAATTTTCTTTGACAAACTCCAGCCACATCATCAGTTATGGGTCCAAGACCTTCCATGATCAGCATTAATGCTTAACTTCCGCACATTAAATGGATTTGTAACTGCCCCATATATAATTGATTTATTTAAATGGAACAATAACGATGTGACAGTGATATTGATGCTGGTGGCATTGATTTGATTAAAGGGCAGCGCTTCCAAATAAGATTAAGTGCGATTGAAGCACTGTAAAATCACAGTTCACTTCACCGTTTGAGATATGATTTATGAGTAATGCATTTCGACGTATAGCTTCGTTTATGTACGGCGTTTTAAGTGAATTTTTGCTAGATTTGCTCGAATGGCTTGGCCTGGTCTCGTTTCATGTCAATATTTACATGAATTTCGTCTCATTCATGACAGATTATTTCAATAAAGCACGATTATTTTATTGTTTCTCCTTCTTTACTGTTATCTTTCGACGCATTTGAGCTCTGTAATTAACAGCACAATGTTACTTACATGCGATTGTGTTAAATATTTTTATTTTGAAAAATGGGTGGGCGTGGTGTTGTGGTAGATTTTTAATTATTACACTTCTCGGGAAAATTGTCAGCGGGTAAATACATTTTTTAACCACGAATAGTCAAGTAGTTAATTATGGCATAAATAATTGTCTTGGAGCCCATTGTCCTTGTCAGAACATCTACTTTAAATTCACATTGTACTTGTTGTTATTAAATTATTGGTGGGGAGATCAACGCGAAACTTAAAAATTCATCGTCTTTATAATCAATTTGGGACAAACAAAAAAATGATTACCCTTTATTGTCTTCAGGGTTAGTCCTAAACGTTGGCAATTTTTTTAATACTTTAATTTCAAAACAATGCAAATAAAAGTTGTTTCACCTTTTAATTGTTGTTAAAAAGAGAATTTTTAAAATTTGTAAAAGTTTGAGTTTGAGTTTCGTTGTACTGTGCAGATTTTTAAATTTATTAATACTAATATATAAATTTTAAACTCATATGATCAAATTACATTATTATTAAGTGTAATAAAGTAAAATTGATAAAACTCAGCGCGAATCCAATACCTCGTCTTTTTAGTGAAAACGAAATTAAAAATGAATGCAAATAGCAAATGGTTTCCTCAGTTCCCACGTCTTTGGTACCTAAAACAACAACTGATATCAGAAGCGAACCAGTCGAACGGCACCAATAAAATAATGTTTATCAGAGATAGTTACAAATTATTCTATTCTGCCAGTAAATTTCGAGTTTCCGTCGCCATTTACTTGTTTTTAGGTAGGGGGAATTGCAAATTTCCATGGGTTATCGCAAGTTCTGCCCTAAATCGGAGTTCAGTCGCCTTCTTACTTACAAAACTGAAGTATCCAAGCATACAACTCGTTAATATTAAAAACAAATTATGGAAAGTGTTCTGGAGCAAATGGTTTTATTTCTAAATAGCAGCTCGTACAAAGTTGCCAATCAATGTAACAAACCCAGACACCTATCAATTACCAATGTGACTGGCGCCTAACCAAATGACCTATGCTTTCTAAATTGCAGTTGCAACAATGTCGGGCGGTCCATACAACTACAACTACATATTCAAGTACATAATTATCGGCGACATGGGCGTCGGTAAATCCTGCCTTCTGCATCAGTTTACTGAGAAAAAGTGTAAGTTAATCGAGGAAAGATGTAGATTAAGATTAAGATGAACTGACATGATTGCTTTTACTGTGTAGTTATGGCAAACTGTCCACATACAATTGGTGTCGAGTTCGGTACCCGAATAACGGAGGTGGCAGGTCAAAAGATTAAGCTGCAAATATGGGATACAGCTGGTCAGGAGCGCTTCAGAGCTGTGACGCGCTCTTACTATCGCGGTGCAGCTGGTGCTCTCATGGTTTATGATATAACCAGAAGGTTTGAGCGCAATTCCAATCTTAGTGAAGTAAATAATCGAATCTTTATTATATCCAGATCGACTTACAATCACCTTAGCAGCTGGCTGACAGACACACGAAATCTCACTAATCCATCTACTGTGATATTTTTAATTGGCAACAAATCGGATTTGGAGAGCACCCGAGAAGTGACGTACGAAGAAGCGAAACAGTTTGCCGATGAGAATGGCTTGATGTTTGTTGAGGCCAGTGCAATGACGTGAGTCCAAAAACAATTTTCCTAAAATGTATTTTCGATACAATACGAATTCTGTGTAGGGGGCAAAATGTCGAAGAAGCATTCCTGGAGACAGCCAAGAAAATCTATCAGAACATTCAAGACGGCCGGCTGGACTTGAACGCATCGGAGTCGGGCGTGCAACACAAACCCTCCCAGCCTGGCAGGACCTCCCTCACCAATGATACGCAGGCCAACAAAGATAATTGTTCCTGCTAATTTTTTTAATCAAAAACTATTTGAAAGGAAAATACCCGTCAACACACTTTACACAGAGTTTTGACAACCGTTTTTTACATGCAATGAATATTTTATTGTAATATTTAATTATTGATCTTATTGAAGAGAAAAATGCGAAACTTAGGAACAAAATTTATGATTGATAACTACGCAAGGATTAATTATTATATTATCGTCTTAATTCTAAAATATATATTTAGACCTAACTGTATTTGTGTAAAACAGAAAATAACATGAATTAATGTAACTGAAAGTATTTAAATTAATGGATTGTGTTTGTCTACGAAGGATAAGGAGCGTGTAAGATTTGAGAAATGCCTGCAGTTTTGCCGGAAATCAATGCAGGGACGGAATTTCGTGTCAAATTTGTGTTTTGTGGGATCAAAAATTAGCGAATGCAAGCGTAATGTTTAAAAGAATTGAACACGTCCTTATATCACTGTTTGAATAGCCAAAAAGTAGTGAAAATAATACATATTAACCTAATTTAAGAAAGTATGTGGTTGTGCTTTCCTGAAAATCTGTCCAATTCTGCAAAGCTATCTCCAAATATGCTCTGTTTGACACTGAAGATTCAAGATCTAATCAAAATCTACTGAGACTCACTTAAAAACAATTAAACTCACATTAAAATGGCTTCAAATAATTAAAGTCACTTGTTTGGCTTCACTTCCCAAAATACCATCACAGCACATTGACAGGGCTTAGCTTCAATCTTACAACAAAACAAAAAAAAAACATTCATAAATATTTAAATGTACATAGAATATATTAAATATTAAAGGATTTATGCTTCTCTGTCTCTATGTCATTATTTCATATAGTAGATCAACCATATCCCAAAATGTTTTAAAATAAAAAAAAAGTACAACATTATTATACATGTTATATCAAATTCGTGTGTATAATTCAAAGATTTCATTAAATCTAAAGAATAAATCTATTTTCTGTTGATAATCTTATTAAATAAAATATAAATGCAATATATATAATTAATAGACATTTATTATTACAGTAGTTCGAAACGAAAAATTGTATTAACACTGTAACTGTCCCAAAGAGGCAATCGATAAGATGTAACAAAAAACGGATTATCGAAAGTTTGTGCACTTTATTATGATGAAACCGAGAAATACTCGAAGAAATTTAATTTTTACCAAGATGGTTTTCTTAACGACAATTAGGAATGACAAAAAATCAATTTTATTATTGAAGATGTAGGTGCTCTTTTAATAAAACTTGTTGATACAATATTACCATTCCAAAGTGGCTTAAATTGTTTTTCTTCTTAGAATTTAAAAGCTCTTTTAGGTCCAATTTATCTTCTATTTAGGTTATGCTAAAAAAATATTTTCTTTTCACTTTTTTTCAAATTCAATTAAATAATTATTCATTTACGATCATACAATTTATTTGAACGATTAAATATATACTGAATGTTTTTTATATCGATTTTACGCCATCGGGGTTAATAATTCTTTCTTTAACAAAAACACACAGCAAATCTTGTAAGACGAAGATATCGTTGTCAGCTGCGAAGTGAATGAAGTCAATATCCCCGTATTATACATTAGTTTTATTTGAAACAAAAACAAAACAAAAATTGTACAAGCTCTTCGTATCCAATGTGGCGATCATTAAATATGTTACTCCTAATTGTTCCTGCTAAATGACATCGACAGTATAACCTCTAAGTTGATTAATTGTAATTATCGTGACACATACAGATCGTAATTAACCTATAGAAACAACCAGATTGGATCTGGCCATTGTAAGACGCGGTCCAGCTTCAGACTATACCTAAACATTGCATATCAACAATAATCCAGTCAGAAATCGTATCAGTTTACTCGCACAAAATGATTCTTATACGCTAACATACAGATTAAATAAAAAGAGCATGGTCATTTGGTAATCCATTAAAAAAAATTCAAGGGGATGATGTTAACACTTCCGTGGCAACGAATTTACGCCACGTAGCTGTATTCATCGCCGGAATTGGGCGTCCTCTCAATGTACTGTTTGTCAATTAGAGATTCAATGCACTTCTTGATCATCGGTATGCTGGGCGCAAAACTAACTCTGGATTGCGAGAGAATCTGCAAAACACGAGACAAATAAATACAGTCAGTCGACATAGAGCCGCTTAGCGAACAAACTCACTTCTTGAATAAGATCATTGTGTCGCAGAATCTTGCGTGACTTCATGATTCGCACGATGGCCGCCTGCAAATAGAGTTTACGATCCTCGTCGACAGCGTTCATTGTGTGCTCAACTTCTTGTGGGGTTTCGCGTGTCAGTGCGTTTGTGATTTTGAATTTGGTGCGCTTATTCGAGTAATCAAAGTTCAGCTTGAGCTCAGTGTCACCCTCCAGCGTCTCAGAACTGGCTACAAGTAGTTTTGATTCAACTAAACTTGCCATGTGCTTTTGAAACGCGTCATTGGTCAATTGCAGAGTCTCCTATTAATAAACCATCAAGTTTTATGTAGTAATTCGCAAAACACAAATCAAAGTCTCGGTTATTTACCTGAATTTCTTTACAAGTCATCGTATCGACTGACTCAAACAGCAAAAGCATCGCCATTTGATACGTCTGCATGGTGATGAGGTAGGATTTTTTCAAGTAGGTAACTTTCAGCTCGCCCTGGCAGAAATTGTGCAGCCAGGTCAACTTACGGCCGCTGAAGTTTACATGATAGAACTTCTCAAACTGACAATTATACTTGATTAGTGTCTAGATTTACTTCGTGGACAATGTGTTACTTACCTTTCCAATAGCTTTTTCAAATTCTTGCGGTATAACAAACGGAATGATGCCTTGAGTATTACCCAATGGCCAAGCACCAGCTTGTAACACCTTTATGGACAAGTTAATGCCAATCTCTTCTTCGTTTTGTCTTAAATAATCAGTAAACTTATTATTTAAGTCAGACGATACCGATATGTCGGTGAACATGCGATGTAGTTTGTTCGTAAATTCATAGCCGCAGGCTTGCTAATGGATTTATATGGAGGAAAAAGTAATTACTAGATTATCATGATTTCATGTCATCCCAAAAGTACCTTCAGTCGATTTATCATAGCTTCCTCGGCGTCCATGCTCTGCGATTGCTCGTGAATTAACCTAATTCAAAAAGATTATTGTCAGGACATTTTTTGGGAGCTTAAATGTTTCATTTTTCACCGTTTGGCTAGCATTCTACTGTAGAATTTCTGGAAAACATCCTTATCCTCAATGTACTTAAAAATGGTGATGCTGTTGGCCAGCTTTGTATCAATCTCATTCTCTGTAGTCTTTGATTTCTTGAGCAAACTATCACAATACTTGGCGACCAGCTCAGCACTACGACACGGCTGTGTGTCGCTCAGCCGGCTGTTTATAACACTGGCGCAAGCCTTGTCCAATGCACTCAAGAACAGTGGGTCCGAATTGAAGACATCAGCTATTAGCTGCTCGTACTTTTGATGTACTTGTAACATATTTTCCACAAAAAGGATGTGAATCTTAAAAACAAAAAGAAGCAAAAAACAATTTTAATAATAAAACTTCGAAGGATTTTTTTTGTGAAATACTCACATTATCGCCTTTTAGAATTGAAATAGTTTCAGTTCCTTCGTTCTTGATGTGATCCAAAAATGTCTGTATAAGAATCTTTAGTCCATCAGGAATAGACTTCAGCAAGACGTACATGTTTCTGAGGTCGTCTCGCCGCTCTTGCGATACCATATCATGGCATTCGCCATACAAAAATGTCAAATGATCGTTGATCATACGCTCCTCGTACTCTTTGCGCAGCTTCGGCACCGAGCTCTCGTGCAGAAACTTGATGGCACGTCGATGTTCTTCGTCCAACTTTTGTATGACCTCCTCCATGTACTGGCTGACGTTGCATTTTTGCAGCAATCGCAGTGACTCGCTGCGATAGTATTCGCCACTCATAAGCAGCAGTTTCTCTTCAAACAGTGACTGATACAGTCTCAGGTTGGCCTTTTTCTTGTAGTCCTGCACCTGCACAAAACTTTGGATGACGCCACGTATGACGCGGGCGTTTTTTGAGTCAATGTCATTGTTTTTACGGTCATCCTCAATGCCCAGCAGCACGTTTTCCACTAATTTTTCGCCCAGTGATTCAATCATGCTATGTCGCCAAATGTCTAGGCCTAGTTCGCCTATTTCCATTTTGTCGAGGTTATCATTCAGTACGCTGCCGTAAACTACTTCGGCCTCAGACATTCTTGGTTGCTTAACGTGCTGTTGATTCAAGTACCTGTAAATAAATATTTAGTAAGTTAGTAGTTTTAATCATTTCAGTTGAAAATTTGGTTATGATCTGGAGTCGGGAGGAGAAAATTGACATACGAATATAAACAGTTGAGATATATAATTCCTTGGCTGTACTCCGTCCATGCGTTGTAGTAACGATGTAGCAACGTATCTGCGGGGTCTGGGCCAGATGAGCTGACTTGGGCGCCAGGCGGTGACACTTGGGTTGCCAACATATTTTGCACATGATTGTTCAAAAATAGCTTCGTCTCCGAGTACAGTTTGTCGGCAAGTGGTTCTGGTACAGCCACACACAAAGAATAGACATCGCTGCAACAAATAACGAAACAAAAAGGTTACACGGAAATCATCCAGCGATGGCACCACGAGTACTTACCTGAATCGATTACTCCACACCACTCGTCTGACATTGCCCAGAGTTATGACTTCTTTGATAGTTTCCTTTAACTCCTGCCACATTTCATCGAAATCCACTTGCTTCGGCTTTAACGACATCTTGACGCCCGAATATCTGAAGAGACGGAGTTTTGTAATTAGTGTTGAGTCAATTTTGCTGAATTCCACGTACAAATGTGTGTGTGGTTGATGATTGAAGGGTGATACGATTTTGTGCACTTGAATATCTCTCCACGGCTGTTGTCTCTTCCGCAACAATAGACGCTCGATGTGATGTGATGCGCTTTGTGTCTGATGAGGCTGTAACAATTTATCGCGGTACAATTACAAATAATATGCAAACTCGTAAAAATGACTCTGCAAAATTTAATTGCTTATTTTTAGATTTGCCAAAAAAAAAATTAAAACGTTTATCTGCCAACAGTCTCTACCGTGGCTCAGCCAAACAATCGCCTCTCTGCGGTGCGCTGTTGTGTCAATTTCACTTGTGATTGATTATTTTCACTTTGTGATATCAAAACATGCAGAAATTTGGGCAGAAATTTGTGCATTTCGCGTCATATGAATAATTACACGCTGAATTATGGTCAAACCAAGAGACAGCTTGTGCACAGCCTGTCATCTGTTCACTCAATTTCATGTTTTTCTTAAATGCAGTAGACAACTTTGTGGACCAGGAACTGAGAGAAAGATGTGCCGTGCATTTTCTTTTAATTTGTTGAACTAAAACTTACTTTTTACACCTGATTACTAGTAAAATTAGTATTATTATGCTCATGCGATTCTACGAAAACTTTTTCCGTCGAATATATTTTTGTACTACAGAGAAAGACTTGAATTTTCCACAAAAATATATATAGATTTTGTGAAATGTCAAAATAATGTTTTCGAAGTATACTTAAGTACGCACTTTCCATTTCGAACATATGTGCGGTTAATCCGGCATTGTGTATTCGAAAACAATGTGAAAAAATTTATATTTAAGTATTTTATTTTCAATTTACCATTATGTATAATTTTTAAAAAAATTATTATTATGTGATTTTAGGCTTGTTTTTTTTTGCAGTTTTTTTTTGTTTGTTTTCAAATAAAAAATTTAAATTGTTGAAAATTTGAAAATTATATCACATCAATATAAAACATTAAATTTTATGTTAAAATATATTAAATTCAAATTATTTGAATGTCCAATGTAAATTCACAGGAAAAAAAACATAAATTAACCAGTAATTGATTTAACTTGCATTGTCCAACGGATGCCAGCGATAAAAAATGCAAAAATAAATATAAAAAACAGTGAACGATCAATTAATTTTACAACATCATTCCACGAAGCTGGCGAAATTACCTTAAAGTAAAAAAAAGAGTTATTTAAACGTTTATTTTGAGAGCCGCACTAATACCTCATCCTTATTGATCTTAGTTTTTAGTTTCAAATCTGCCATTACTGATCTCATCCAAAGAGGAACTGGCGACTGATGATCGATAATGATCCACCAAAAAATTGTATCGAAAAAAATGATCATCGAGATAATAAATGTGAACAGAAAGTATCCTACTGCAAAAAAAAAAAAACAATTTCAATAAATTAGTTCAGAACAATTTAATGTTAATACCCACAGAGAATTGGGTAAGTGTCCCCATTTGATGGTGCATACCAAGCCATATGTTCCAAAATACTAAAATGAGCCACAAAATTAAAAGAGATGATAACAATGCGCTCTGCACTCCTGGGTGCCAGCCACAAAGCCACCAAATCGCTAGCAGTCACAACTGTCGTACAAAAACAACAACTTTATTTTAACTGATTGAATGTTAAATTTGTTATATTTACGGGAATATGGAACAATAATTGAAACTACAATCGGCCGGGATCTTCTTTGAATTTCAAAGTTAACGGTAAAGTTTTGACGCAGCTGACTATTGCCAATCAACTGGGTACCAATCTGTGACATGAATGCATCGTGAACACTCCATTTTCGGTCAGTTGATAGAGCTGGAGTTTTCAAATTGATAGGTTTGCCATTATGAAATAGGATGGTCGAAGTTCCTCTGACATTATTGGTTGGCTGAACAAATGCTACCTCAAATGAACATTGTCTCACGTCAAATGGCCAAAGACGAAGGTCCTGACTGCAAACCGACTCGTATAAACACCAATGTCTACATGCAACTTCGCGATTATATTTGACGATGCAAGCCATTGATCCACAAGGCTGGCTCAACACACCTCCAGGGCTGCAAAATAAATACTTTAATAAAAACGATGAAAACCACAATTTAAAGGTCCTACGTGCGCAAAAACGTCAGTATTTGAAATTTATGGGGACCTTCAATTTCAACATGATCAGCACCAAAGATAGATGGATCCCAAAAGAAACTATCGCTAGGGATATGCTGAAATAATTGAGACAAAACAGGTAAATCGAAGATATCGCATATCATTCAGTTCTTACTTTGACTTTCCAATTGATGTACACTTCAACACCAGCGCCGCTTGATTTTTTGTCCTTTAGATAATAGAACATTTTAATCGCAGTTTTCTTTAAGTTAAATTTCAACTTACAATGGCAACCGATTCAATTGTTATATTTACATTCTGGACAATATCATTGTCAAAAGTCCAAT
The DNA here is from genome assembly GCA_026546915.1 of Sylvicola fuscatus. Lineage (NCBI taxonomy): Eukaryota > Metazoa > Arthropoda > Insecta > Diptera > Anisopodidae > Sylvicola > Sylvicola fuscatus. Next base: position 43,032 of record JANSTS010011220.1, read on the forward strand.
CTCGTCCAATGCACAAGACATACTTTTTAATTTTCCAATTTAAAACATGAGATGAACAGTCGTCGCCAACTAATTTTAATTAGAAAATTAAATTATTCAAATTTTTCTTAACTTTTTACGTTAAGAAAATACCTGTACTTTGAATTAACTGCAATGCTGTTGTGACAATAATTATCCACTTAAGACTCATATCACTCGCTACACGTCTTACTAGCCGATCTAATTAATTTAATTATGGATGCAGAATGATGTTGACACCCATGTTTTGAGTTGAGATACTCCTCCAAACGTTATTTATCATGAAAATAATGAGCCTCCAGGGGATATATGGTGCAGATTACAAGATGGCATCAATAAACATTTTTTAAGTATTTGATATATAAATAAATGTGAAGCACTTATCAACATTTTAAATTAAATATTTAAGACTCTAACATTCTAACGAGTCTTTTTGATCTCAGAAAAGTCTAATAAAAAACATAAAAATCTGTAGAATCAACTTAATTTATTTTTGGCAAGAAAACAACGGTGTTCTAATTGAAGAAATTAATATTTTTATTATGATGAAACAAATTGAATTTTTTTTAATGTTTAAAATACACTTCAAAGATTTTTAAAGTAGTCATCAGTATGATCGGTTGGGATAAATTTAATTATCATAACAGAATATATAATAAAAATGATTAAAAACATTAAACGATCGACAATCATTCCGAAAGTGGTCCACTTAACTTTGGTCTTCACCTCCGTACTGGTCTCCTGGACTAAAAGGTCTCCATCATTTGTTATTTGCTCGGGATCCAGTTCTTGCTGCAATGAGTAATTTCAGTTTAAGTTATGTTTCTTTTAATGAACTCAAAAATAAACCTTTTGAATGATATTCCTTGAAAGAACTAGTTTTCCAAATTTATTTTCAGTGACAATATCAGTGGAGAAGGACACCCAGTTCGGAACAGCGACACTACATGCATTTATCCCACGCACAACAATCGTGTTCACCAGCAGGATGGTAGTAATGATCATAGAATCACGGAAGTAGATCACTAAAATTGATAGAAAAGAATGATTTTCTTCTCCTACATATAAATAAATGTCAAGTACTTAGAAGTGGGCACGAATCTCCATTGTGTGGCATGTACCAGGTCATCTGTTGAATATTCATGAAGTGAATTATAAAACTCAGCGAGCACAAAATTATTCGCTCTGAGCAACCGGGCTCCACCCACAAAGATATCAAGTTCACAAAGATCATTACTTAAAGAAAAAAACAAAGTTAGTAATTACAAATTGGTAAGAATGACAATTTGATACTTACTGATTGCTGGTGCAAGTAAAACAACCGCCTGGGCAGCAGTGTGACGCTTAAACAAAAATGAATAAGAGACTGAGGGATACGTAGAGTCTGGACAACACGAGTAGTTTCCAATGTTCTTCTTGACGAACGTCTTCAGTAGTTTCCATTCGCGGTTATTTGAATTAAGATTTCCATTGATACCTTCAAAGTCGGGAGCTTCAGCCGCTATGAAGTCCAATTCTTCCCCTTTGTTCAGCCATGTGCCAATATGTAAACTACAATTTTGTATGTCAAATGGCCACGATGTGAAGTCTGATTCGCAAATTGCGCTGTGTGTGCACGGTGGAATGCATGAGACTTTCCCGTCTTTGTTTACCAGACATGATGCCCCAGAACAGGAGTCTAGGTGGCTGCCAGCTTGACTGGAATTTTAAAATTGATTGTCCAGTTTGCAGAGAGTTAACACACAAACTTACGCGTTGTATAGAGCTAGGGATGGCTGCCAAATCTCGTCACTATCCAAGACAAAACTGTCAAATTTGTCAAATTCATCTGGATTCCAGGTAAGGTGGTCATCCTGCCATGACTGTATTAAAACACTATATCAGTTTATATGTTGTAAAACGTTTGGAAAACTATTTACCATTGAGAGCCATGAATTAATCTCCAGACCGGCATTCTCTGTAGTCTAAAATGCAAATTAATTTATTTAAGTAAAATCACAGAAACTAAAAAGTCAATCAATCGTACAAATTCAAATCCTTTTAGCGCCATCTTCATTTTGATGACTATTTTATCCTTGCTATCCTTTCTGGGACGCACATCCTTGTCATAGTTGCAGATAAGATGTTTTTTAAGGCGTCCTTCTGCGTTTTGTTGCTCAACGTTGCAGTCAATACATTCTTAAGGCAAAGAAACAGCTGAAATATGTATTTTATATTCTTACGGCGAATAAATACCTGCAATCGGAATGTATAGCAAAACTAAAGCTAATAAAAAACTGGTCAGCTCCATTTCTGGGATTGCTGGCTGTGCTTCGACTCTTCACGGCTACGAATCAACTTTTAATGCAATTTTATTTTTTTGGATTTAAGTCAGTTGGTTTATTACACCCACTAAATGATATCTCTAAGTCCCTTGAGACTCCGTCGGATAACGACAAATAAATGAGTTAATTTATGTAATTTTTATGTTTTCCTTTTATGCTGAACATTTTCCAAACTTTATTTAATAATGGTTTGTTTTTTAGTTTTCAATTATGTCTCATATCGCCCATTCTTATCGAGTAATGTTCATAAGTATAGTTTTCAAAATTGAATAATACAATTTACTTAGTTGAAAGGTAAAGAATTCTTCTCAATGCAGGTACTTCATATTTTCTCTTCCTTTTGTTCTCTTACCAAAGACAGATTTGCGACATTTGGGAACTTCAGTAATATCACCGCTGCTTAAAAAAAAGGTAAATTAATTAAACTTTGATATTACATTTAGAATTATGAAAATTCGATTCAGGGTAAGAACATTATTTACACAATTTTTTTTTCATTTTCTCTGTAAGGTTAATGCTTTTTAGTTATATACGTCCCACAAAGATCGAACATTTTTTTTTCAAAAAAACGAT
>JANSTS010011231.1:22756-43739 GCA_026546915.1 Sylvicola fuscatus
GTGAAAGAGTGAGAAATTTTAAATTATGATAAGAAAAATACGAGCAGCTTGCATTTGAATGTGTTTAATATAGGATCTTATGTTTTGGTGGTCATTTAAATTAAAATTAATAATTCGATTTATATTTATGATTCTGATCAACCCAAAACTTTCCCGCTTCAATAAAGTATCTTAAAATTCAAACCATTAAGAACATAAATTGACTTCTCAACAAAACCCTTACCCAACATTGTTGAAGGTTACAGCTAAATTTACATAAACAGAAATGCATTAAACCCCGACTCCACAAGTTCTCCACTTAAAAACGACGAATTGAAACGAGTGCCCTTAACATTATTTGCCTGATCATAATCAAAACACGTACAGAAAATGTCACCACGCCATTAAAACTGATGACTTAATCTAGGTATTGTACCTTTGCCACATTAATGGTAATAAATGCATTACATAGAAACGCCTTTAACGATTAACTTAATATACCAATATTCTACTGGGAAATCATAAAGGGGATGCATTAATTTATTCGATTTATTCGACGTCTACAAAGTGATAACTAGTCAAATTAAAAAATGTAATGGTTACGGGTTTAATGGGGGAAAAACATTACTAAAATGATTGATTTATGAATTTTATTACCTTATGAATTGCATGTGCTGCGTCAGTCACTCAAACTCAGTACCCGAATGTGTTATAGACAGGAAGAGATTAGCGTTTACACAGAAAACAATGCAGAAAACACTAAACAACTACGTTCAACTACAACCAACCAACTTCCCAATCAATACTCACCAAAAATGCGTTGGGAAGAGGGTCAGTTACTAGATAGGCAAACAACTACAGAAGCATGCATCTTTAAAATATTTGATCGAAGAAACATTCACGGACGTCATACATCATACAAACAAAATTATTGTCAGCAAGCAGTAACTGTGACTTAAGTGTAAGACGAATGTAGTACTCACGTTCAAGTGATGGTAATCTCCACCTTCACCTTGCTCGGGTGGAATCGGCTTGTATTTGCCGCAACAGAAGTTGCAGCAGCAGCAACAACAGCAGCAGCAAAAGCAACCCGAAATGACGGCACAAATAAGGAACATTGCCTGAAATACAGAAAAGTTTATCGAACTGATCTATGTGTTTTGGAATCAAATCGAAGATACCTTGCATGCTGGAGAGGTGACCACGAAATAGGCATTGACATTCTCCTCGCCAAATTGCTCGGCAATGTACAATCCAAGCGATCCATAGTTGTCGTAGATATTGCGCTTTGTAATGTCACTCAAAATGGAATGTGCACGATTCACTTCTTTGAACTGGTGTGGGATGAGAGCGAATTAATAAATTTGTAAAGACGTTTTTGGGGTGTTGAATGTCTTACTTTGTCAGATGCATCTGGATTGTCTGGATTTTTGTCGGGATGGTACTTTAGAGCTAGTTTTCTGTATGTTTTTTTAATGTCCTCAGCGGTGGCTGTTTTTGGTAAACCTAACGTTTGATACAACGTATCACCGGAAGTTCTGGAAATTAAGATTCGTGACAGTTTAATACAATTCAAAATATCATAAAATCACAATTAATAATTTCATTTTTGAGACAATGGTGAGATTAAATGGCATGAACAGAGTTAATCCTTATCCGAATTTATCTGCGTCATGTGAAATAATCACTCATCATAAAATGTTTCAAGAAATTTTGTATTACAACAAATAATAATTTCATATAAAGAATTTATAGGTCCATCCAAAATTTATTTAATATCCTAAACTGCGTTCAAGTCGTCTCAGAGCTGTACAAACTTAAAACATAATTCAGAAGTTTAATCAAATTTACGGCATTTTGTGTAATATAAGATTAGTGCCCAATAAGAAGAAGAAGCAATTCTATTAACAATGCGGTGAAAAATCCAACACAAACAGTACCGACATTAATTAAATTAAATTAAAGGGAAACATCGACTTGATGAACACTGGCTGGTTGTTGTTAAGTAAAATCGATAATTCCATGTTTCCTTAATTGCACTTTGCATTTTCCTAATAGAATTGCGGTTAAATACTTCCAAAAGTAGCTGATGATGGTGTTAGTCGACTCAATAAGAAGTTGAGAAGTCGCACATAAAGTGACACCAAAAATATGAAAGTAACTGAGATCAAATATGCAAATGCCAAAGAGATTTGTCCTAATAGTGGCGTCAAGTCACGAATCGAAAGATTTTGATTTTGCATGTGGCGCCTTTCGGTCTAAAGATTTAGCTCAATGAACAGTGAAGAAATGCTACCAAGGACTGTATTTTATCGCCACGAAGGAGGAGGATGGGTTTGTTCGTGCAGTCACGCATATCCATAATTTAGTATGTTTATAAACTGCGATATGTTTGCGATATGTGTGCGATATGTACTTTTGCTGGCATGAAACACGAGTCTACTAATGTAAACAATAACAGGAATAAAAGAATGCTCGTGTAGAATCTTATAAATTGTGCAATACTTAACAATCGATTAGTCATTAAGATAGGCAATAAAATGAAACCAGTTACTTTTGAGTCCACTTGAGTCAAGAAGAAAAATAATCTTAACGTTTTTACTTTGAAGAATTGATTATGTGAAGTAAATATGCCTTACAAATGAAACTGTTAAAAAACAATTAACAGGAATGAACAAAGAACCTGAATATTCATGCATAATGCCCACTGATTAAAGTCACACAATTCTGATGTCATCAAATACAATTCACACAATCAAGAGAATTGTTAAGCCATTTCCGAAGAAGAAGAATGATAATTCGTTCAGTAAAATGCTGATTCTTCTTGGATAGAAGCGCTAGTACAAAATGTGATTCAAATTAATTCCGATAGCAGCCAAGCTAATTGATTTGACCCTTGACGACCCACCAATCCACATTTACACACGTCAAATTCCGCCAAACCTTTTGAAATGTCTAATCTCTGAATGGCGGCATACTTATTTGTATTATTTGGCATAAAGATAGCAATGAGATAGTAGACGACAAGATAACACCGTGTCAAATACCACAGCGCCTGTCTGTTGTTCCAATTTCATTAAATTCATCCAGCTTCAATTGACACCATCAAGTGCAAAATCAGCACACCGCAAATAATTGGCTTTATGTTCGTCCCGAAATCAGGATGGGTTATTGTGTCAAGGTCTTCGTTTACTAACACACTAGAACTTCAACAACATACTGTGGCTTTGCACTGATGGCGCATGCCTGGCAAAGATGTCCTTTACATACTCTGAACTCAATTTCTTGCTGCGTGTAAAACGATTCACAAGGAGTCACCAATACTGTAACCCACTACCAAGGGTGAACGGGTGGTGTGAGAAGCGATATTTTGCTATTTGTGCCAGAAGCTTCTCAAAATACCGCGCCTATGCCCCCGTCTTGACTATGAGCATCTGCCGCTGCAATATTACTTGCGAGTTTTTTTTTTGTTTCGCGCATATCTCGTAATTTGACTGACAAGGCGATTATATTGTTGGTGCAACTTTTTCTTGGCTTGGGCGTTTTTTTTTCTTCTCCCAAATTATTGATGAATCACTACAAATCCAAGCGTTATCGATTGCGCCCGACATTAGCTTTTCATTTTGTTTTTTATTTTATTTATTGATATACATATGCTTTTGTGCATTTTCTCCAATGCGGTTTTTTTATTTCATTTCACACACAATATGCTTACGATAGTTTCCTCTTGTCCATGTTGGTGGCTTCTGCTGCGCCTTACTCCTGATTAATTCTTCAGTATTCTTTCTAGCAATTGCACTTCCGAATTAAAATTTCATCAAACAAAAACCGTTTAAGATACTTAAATTCACCGCTAGTCGTTTTTTTTCGAGTCTTTTCGGGGAATCAAAAAATACCTAATCGAGAAAATTTTCTCGACTCCACGCAAACGGCAAAACACAACTTTTTTATCACTCACACAAATATACTTGAGAAAATCGAACAGGCAGCATTTGAAATGTTCAGCTTCCAAATGTCACTGCAAAATTTTTCATGAATTTTATGTCGCTGTTGCTAGACGTTTTTTCAAACTGACAGGGTGTCAGGATCAAAAAGACTTTTATCTCCGAAAAAATAATCATACTATTTACATTAAATATTGTTTTTAAGCTAAATCAATATAAAAAATCATTTAAAATTATGTTTAAAAAGTGCCAGAGATTAAACAACTGTTTTCAACATAAAACTATAGAATTTAAAAAATATCCCATTTTTCGGGTTTCGAAATTAAAATAACTGCTAACTTCAGGTTCTCAACAAAAACTTATTGTTTGTCTGTTGGTGCCATTGCAAAGGCCATTTCGTCGTAGTTTTGACAAAGGTAAACACGTGCAAAGAATAAATAGAATTATTTTTTTAAAATCTACATTTAAAATAGAATCATTAATAATATAAATATTATCAAAACATTGCAGACTACATTAACTTTCCAAGATGGGTCGTTTAAATCGTTCACGGAAGCGTCGCAATGCTATGGACCGCATCAAGCGTGTCCGCTACGCAGAAAAGGAGTTGATTCGCCTGAAGAAAACCTTGGGCTTGTTGGACGAAAACGGTAAAGAGCTGATGACTAAAATGGAGGAGGTGATTGAAGTCAAAACAGCCGAAGAGCTTAAAGTCGAACAAGAGGAAAGGGAAAAGGCAGAGCTTGTCGCCGAATTGGACGAGAAGCTGGACAAGGGCGAGGATGTAAAAGTGGTCAATGAAAACTCACAAAAGGAACACGTCTACAACACCAAAACGATGCGCGACCAATTCGGCAGCTATCCACCGTGGTTCAACCCTAGAAAGACAGACAGGAAAATCCGCAAAAAACAACACGCCAGAAAGAGAAATTTCAGACAGAACTGGCAGACCGGACTGGTGCCAATCTAATTCCTGTGATGTTGTTATTTGTAATAAAAAAATAAAAATAAAATAAAAAAGTGAAAAACATGGTGTGAACATTTAAGCTAAACTTTATTGCATGAATTTGTAAGAATTTGTTTGAACATGTACATTTAATATAGATAGGAAATTGAATCTGTCTCAATAGTTGAATTACTGGACAGAGCAGGCTAATCGTCAGTCCTGTTTGAGCGGTACCACCTCTTGGCCAGTTTCAGCTACTGGTAAGTCGCCATTTCCACCTGATTCCTCGTTCTTCTTCAAGACAGTGCCTCCAGTAAATCCCAAGATGCCGCAACCGATAGCCGCCAACCCACCAGCCTTGAGTCCGGCTAAGAACCCAACAGGTCCACCAATGCACGTGCCAATCAAAGCACCACACATTGGATACATCGCCTTCTTATAACGTAGCGCTCTCTGCAAGTTGGAGGCGCCCTCCTCAACCTGTCCTTGCGTCTCCTCCACTCGAGTCTCTATTAGTGTGACACTTTCCGCCTGCTCTTGTACTTGTCCTTGAAAGGTGTGGAACATGTCGTGGATGTCAGAGAATTCCCGTTGCAAGCGTTCAAAGTCGGCTAAACATGTTTCGCGGCATCTCAACTGATGCTCTGACAATTCAAGATCTGCATGTATTTGATCCACTGACGAGTCTCCAATGCGAGCATACGATTCCTGATCATCATCTTGGTATGGATAGCCAGATGGCGAACTGGCTTTCGGTGGCGTGCGCAACTGCAAGTCCAAATATTCGCGAATCGCCTTTTGCGCTTGTTCGCGTCCCACCCTAATTTGTGCATCGTATTTTGCAACGTCCGAATCGAAGATCTTACTGCGCAATATATCCATTTCAAGGAGTAAGTTTTTCAATTGCTTCACCACTCTGGTCGCATTGATTTCCTCCTTCTTGATCTTCTCCCAATCGCCAAGCGCGAGACATTTCTCAATGTTGCTCTTGTGATTCTTGAGCAGTCCCAAATGGTGAGGAATTGCATTCTGGTTGAAGCGATTCACCGAGATTTCAGCCCGTTTTATTGAAAATTTTTCATCCGGAGACGACATGATTTGTGACTTGCTTGCACTGGAACTGCACTGAACAATAACCGTTAATTCTTTGTCAATCAATTGTGAATCATTTAATCAGTTTATAAAATAGAAAACAGTTTCTTGGTTTGGTACAATAATTATATTTATCAAATTAATTTTCTTTTGTCATGTTTGTCATGCAATTGTATTTATACATAACATCTCACATATACATCCGCATATATCATATGTTGAAAATTTTGTTTTTCTTATAAGCAAATAGTTCCGTTTCCAGACGTTTGGTGCGCGTTTGTTGTGTGAATTCGAAAATTGTCGCCTTAATTTTAATTTAAAAAAAAAAAATTTTCGTCTTATGTAGTTTCTCTCAAAAAATGGAGATGGACTTGATGAAATTTGCAATGTCACTGTTATTAAAATAATTTTTTGGAGTCTGACTTTTTTTGACTTACTTTATAATATACGATTTCTTTTTAGTTTTCATGTAATTTTTAATTTAAATAAAATGCCTTAAAGATTATTTGAAATTTTTGAGAAATATAAAGGAAAATAATATTAAAATATTAATTTAAATAATTGTATTTTGTGCAACCCTGTTTTCGAAAATGTATATAAAACAATAATGTCCTTGAAAAAAAAATTATTGGGTGTTTCGCCTGTCAAAGCCAGACTTCATATATAATTATCATGGAAACGTCACATATATTTTCACTGAAGAAGTGTCAAAGGAGTAAAAATATATTTTATAGTTAGTTTTTTTTTATCCGAATGGATTAAAAAATCGGTTCGGCCAACAAAAAGGGCAAATCCCCATTTTTGTCGCGAAAAGTCGCATTTAAAGTGTTAAAAAATTGTCGAAAAATATTTAAAAGAAGTTTTTTGTTAAAACAGAACCGTAATGAAAATGCTAAGACTGGTTTGTTATATCTAAAATGTGATGATTTTTACGCCAAATATCCAAGGTACGAAATAGTGTGAATCAAATATGAAGGAAACCAAAAGAGTTAAAAGTTTATCCTTTCCAAAAAAAAAAAAAAATGATGAAAGAAGGAAATGACAAAGCCTACGGCAATAAGTGTGTACGTGTTAAAAACGAAATCGTAAAAGCCCAGCAAAGAACAGCAACCATTTGAAATTTGGCATCGGAAAATGTCTAGCTGGCACTTTTTTTTTAGCCTGCGAAATTTCACTCATGGCTACGGCCCGCCTCGTCCCAATCAGTCGGCCGCATTGGCCACATTGTCTCTTTTAATTGTGACGGAGACAATAAGACAATGGAGCCGTGGCATTTCATCATGCTTTTCCTTTATTTCCTCGCGATATATATGAGTTTTGTGATTTCGAGCTCCGTTGACCTGAACCACTCGAGCAGCTGGTGCCACATACCATCCCACTGCTGGCCAACACAGCCGCACGCTGCACCACTACAAATTTAGATTGGTGTGTACGTGTGCGGCCAATATGGTACACGGTGGTCGGTGCGCGATTATTTGCAAACGTGGTGCCTTCTTGGGACATATTAGCCACGGCTAGCGGGCCGCCAAAGGACCGTCAATACGCGAACAGGGCGCCAATTTGTGCGTTCCCCGTTGTTCTTGGTACTGTCCAATATGTGGCGCAATATCTATTCCCATCGCCAACACTGTGCAGCGGAGAGGCTGAAAAATGCGTGTCACGTTTGCTTAATTTCGCTCAACGCAAATAAAAGCGAAGAAAAGAACGGCAAAACTTATTGAAAAGTGCGCGTTTATGTAATTTTCTTTGCATTCAGTCATTTCGCCAAGTGTTGCAAATGTATGAATTGTGCATCTTGTTGGTGGGCTGGTTGATATCATGTTTTAAGCATGTTCGAACATGCTCGGCGATCGCTTGAGAGGGCAAATTTATCAGATTGACCTGCGTCGAGGCAATGTCTTCCGAATGTCATTCAACTTTTGTTACTTATATGTATCATACACGGGCTGTTTCGGCTGTTCGTCGTGGAATTCCCTCCATTAGATTCTTTTTTTTCGCCATACATCGGCGGGGCTAATCGGTCATTTGTTTTCAAATTCTAACACTTTTTGTTGTACATTTCTCGTTTTAAGTGTCATTTTAGGTAAATTCTGTTGCCATTTTCATTTATGATGTCATTCACATTATTTTTACAACGCATCTTCGTCATGTTTCCCCACCATAACTGACTCATCAGTAGACTTTATTATGTGGTGCCGCTTTACTGACTTCTGCTGTGATTCAGCATTTGGATGGGAGTGAAATGTTAATAGTTTCATATTTACGATCTGAGTAAAAGTTGCAATTATTTCATAACGAGGAAGGAAACTACCACCAAATGGAAACAAACGACCAATATTGTTAGTGAAAAGCATTTCCTTTACGGAGCAACAACGTTAATCCTTAATTTTGCTACCAAAAAAAGTAGACAAAATCATCAATAATTGAAATTTCATTCAAACAATCTGCTGTTTATCCGTAACCAGCGAAGTGTTAAAAAAAGGAGTATTTAACAGTTTTTTCAACAGATCAATGAGATCCTAATCCTTTGAAAGCTCAAAGCGAGGTCATGCCAATTGCAAAAGCTCATTGTGCATTTACTACCAGACATATGTTGCGTTAAAGTCCCGCATAACATTTACTGCGATTGTTGACGTCAATGCTTAGAGCAAATCATGTTGATCCGCTGTTATCTTCTCATTTTATTCAGTGGGTACTTTTAATTGTTGTTCTGGGATGATGGCGGTGACTGTGACAAGAACTTAAAAATTTACCTTGGTAAAGACTCTGAGACAGATATAATAGTCTGAACGAACGTGGCCGTGTACCACTTTTCGTGTTAATCCATGTAGCTATTTATATCACGTCTTGTGGACTCGCTGTGTATCAAGTCTCTATCACTCCTGGGGTGTCTGATTTCATCCATTTTTGAACTAATTACTAGTCGTTAGACAAGATATATTTCCTAGATGTGAATTGGTCGTATAACTCGTAGGTCGGGTTTATTGTAATTGGCCCTGGGGGGTAACTCTCTCTCTATTAACTCTAAAGACATGTGGAACAGTTTTAAAACGTCTTGTACTGTTAATTGTTTCATTCCATCGATTACAATCCTTAATTGATTCACTTCTTCTTTTTTTTTTCAAATTAAAAGATTTGTTAAATATAAGCTCTTAAAATGTAGAAAGAAAGAATTTAATCTTGGAATTGTTACATCAAATCCGAACATAACGAGAATCTGTAATTAAATCACAATGGTACTTTGTGTTTCCAGTCTTCCATAAGATTAAAGGATTTCACTTTGGGCGTATGGCAACTTATTTAATAAAACGGGGATTATAAAATGATAGACATAACAATTTAGTATTCTAATTGCAAGCATAGACTAAAGATTTTCCAGATTATGCGGGCAAATTGTTCCGCATTTATTCATTCCCAAGTGAAACGTAACTATATTTATCTTAATCGTCAGTTTGTTTATTATGCAGATTATTTTGTGCCTGGCTCCCCTTTTATCTTCTGAATAAAACAAATTGTATCTCATAACTTTTGTTAAAGTTGGTCGTGTACCATCAGCCCCAACCCCCCTCCTCCCTCCTTAAAAGGAAGACAATCAAATAATTTCTCGTTCCTTCAATTTATAGCAATTAGAATATCCCTCGGCGTCAATGTGCCTCATAATTACAAAAGTCTCTTATCATCCGTTAGTCTGAAGGAGCCAAATAATTCATTGTTGTTATTATTGTTTGATTGCAGAATGCCGATACAGGCGCCCCAATGGACAGAGTTTCTGTCATGTCCAGTCTGCTGTAATGAATTCGCAGTCAAATTACGTCCGCCAATTAGCTTAGGCTGTGGCCACACAATATGCCGCACATGTTTGGCCACATTGCATCGAAAACAGTGCCCGTTCGATCAGACGCCCATCACCACTGATCTCGACAGTTTGCCCATCAACAATGCCCTCCTCCAGCTGGTCACTACAAGCTCGCCGCCGCCGCAACAGCAGCAGCAGCAGCAGCAATCGTCAGTCACGACACTGTCTGGCCAGCCGGCTGGAGACGTTGCTGCGTCTTCATCGTCAGCCTCGTCGACATCGTCGACTGCAACGATTGCGCACACCAGCAACAGTTTGGGTGACAACTCCGACAATGAGCTACACTTGACCGGCGCTGCCCATCTGATGCCGCCGCTGCCATTGAGTGTCCTAAATCTCAGCTCAGATGACTTTAAGGCATACAATTTGGCGCGCAAATGTATCGAAGAGTTGGCACTGCATCTGAAACCGTTTACCAACGGCACGGCTGGCAGCAGTTTGTTGTCGCGTCCAATGCAACGCAAACTGGTCACGCTGGTCAATTGCCAGCTCATGGAGGAGGAGGGTCGAACTCGGGCGTTGCGTGCAGCACGCTCCCTGGGCGAACGCACCGTCACAGAGTTGATTTTACAACACCAGAATCCGCAACAGTTGAGCGCCAACTTGTGGGCGGCTGTACGGGCGCGCGGCTGTCAGTTCCTGGGCCCGGCCATGCAAGAGGAAGTACTTAAGTTGGTGCTGTTGGCACTGGAGGATGGTTCCGCCCTATCGCGCAAAGTACTTGTCATGTTTGTGGTGCAACGACTGGAGCCGCATTTTCCGCAAGCATCCAAAACCAGCATCGGGCATGTGGTGCAGCTGTTGTATCGCGCCAGCTGTTTCAAGGTGTCCAAGCGTGAGGGCGACTCATCGTTGATGCAACTGAAGGAGGAGTTTCGCACGTACGAGGCGTTGCGCCGAGAACACGATGCACAAATTGTTCAAATTGCTACTGAAGCAGGGCTTCGCATTGCTCCGGACCAGTGGTCGGCGTTGCTGTACGGTGACACAGCACATAAAAGTCACATGCAGAGTATCATCGATAAGCTGCAGACGCCGCAGTCGTTTGCACTATCCGTGCAAGAGCTAGTGATTGCGTTGCAGCGTACTGGTGATCCGGCCAATTTGTCCGGTCTGCGAACATATCTTAAAGATTTGGCTAGCATTGATCCTAGCTTAGAAAACGCTGTACCGCCTTGGCATGAAGTAGCGTCCGCCTTGGACGCAGTGCGACAGGTGGTGATTGGACTTGTTGAATTTGTGCAGCATCATGGCAATCGCAAGCTGCAGGAGCCGGGCAGCCACAATGCTCGCTACAAAGTCAGCATGTGCCGTGATTTAGCGCAGCGTGGCAGCTGCCCACGTGGCACCAACTGCACATTTGCACACTCAGAGGAGGAACTGGAGAAGAATAGAGCCAAATCCAAGAAACCGACGACGCGCACAATCAATTTGCTGGGCAAAAAGGATTACGAGCTGTACGTAGATCCGATTATCAATCAAAACAATAACAGCATATCGCCGGCACATTCGGGCATGCCCATAGACGATCAGTCGCCGATGCGACGTGTTACCAAGTCACAGCCGCTTCCACTCGGCCAAATGGCGGGACTAATGCACGGCGGCTCGTCACATATGGGCAATTCGATGGCGCCAGTATCGGTCAATCAAATTCATGCGACGCAGTCATCACAGCCGCCCGCTGTATCTCAAATGAATCGATTTTCATATGTTGGTGGCGGTGGCAATGGTGTGGGTGGCGGTGGCGTTGGCATGGGTGCTGGAGTAGGTGGGAATGTCGGCGTTGGGGGCGGTGGCAATGGTGGTGCTATGAACTACCCACACCAAGCACACCAGTCGGCTGGCATGCCGCAGCAGCGTGGCTTGAATATGCGGAATACAAGTCGCCCAATACCACCACCACCACCACCGTCGTCTTCGAACTTCCATCAAGGTGGCAATCAACCACCGTCGGTGTATGTGCCGACGCCACCTCCACCACAATACCGCAGCGGTGGGCCACACACAGATTTGTACGGACCGCACAACTATCATCCACAACAGCATCCATCACAAACGAAACCACCACCGAATAATTCGCAACAATATTCGTATCAGCAGCAGCAACAACAACATCAAATGCCGCCACAATTGCAGTACTCGTCACAACAAACGAATTTAGGCAATCCTAAACAGCTGCCACAGCAACAGCAGTTCGATGGGCAACAGCGAACAATGTGGGATCCGCAGAAATCGCCGCGATTGCAATCGCTGAATCCACAAGCCGTAAACGCCATGAAATCGCCGAATTTTATGGGCAACCACATGATGTCAACGGCTGGCGGCAAAGGCCATCCACACAACAACAACACGTCTCCAGACATGGATGCCTCAAACATGATGGATATGAGAAAGAACGAAATGCTTCGCGCTATGGCGTCCAAAAACAATAATCTCCACTACAATTTGACGGCCAACAACAACATGCTAAATGGGGGTGGGGGCAACATTTTATACAAACCAGTCGGCAATAACAACAACCATGGCAATATGTCGAACAATAATTCCGAGAAAGACGAGTCCATGTTAGTTTATAACTGGAGTCAAAATTGTGGTCCCAACAACATGTACGCGAATATGCCACATACGCGAAATTATGGAATGTCCATGGACTCGTCGTCGTCCAACGAAAATCGTGACACATTCGTGCGGTCGGATTCGATCCTAGAAGATGACTACGTGCCGTTTGAGGCGTCCACTTCGTCAAAATATGGACCGATATCTCGTATGAGCAAGGCATCACCATATTCAGGAAACTCATCTTTGTTCAATGATTCCATAATAAGTTCTGAACTAAAGAATTGGTTTGACGATCCGCCAAACTTTGGCGTGCAACAAGAAATGGTCAGCAACAGTGTGTTCTCGGAGAACATGGAAGATTACATGAAACGTATGCAAAAGATGAAGCAGAAAAATCGTCTGATTGAGTTGGAGAGCCATCAGGAGCGACCCAATCAAGCCATGGTGAATGAACAGAAATCATTTGTCGATCGTTTTGTCAACGATAAAGAGCAAGTAAGTGGACATTTTTTTGTTGTTTGTCGGACGAAATTGTAATCCAATTTTCTATGTCTTTAAAGATGTCTAGTCCAAACTCCAGCTATTGGGACAGCGGCAACGACACATTTAGAACATCACAACTATGGGACAAGGATAGCACGTTGGTCAATAATCGTACGCTGGATATTGGTGAGTTGAGTAGTATTTCAGTTTTGACTTCTGATGAAGATGCAGGAATTGCCAATGGGATTAGGGAGCTCGAGCAGCGTCTCGAAAGCGAGCTGGAGCTGAAGTTTAATTAGTCGCACACAATTGATGTGTACGCAAAAGTTACAATCGCGAGTTTGGAACTCCGATCAGTCAAAAAAAAAGAACACTTAAAGCACCTTTAAATATTTTAGGGGTGATAAATTAAATTGTTTCTGTTTATTTTTAAATTTTAATGCGGATTGAGATTTAAGAAGCTAGAAACGATGATGATAATGATATACCGTTTTATTGTATAATGTTAGGTTCGCGGATATGTTCCACGAATATTTTATGTAATTATTGTTTGTTGACTTTTGTCCAATGTTTGTTAGGTTGACGATAGCGAGATATTTTTATTTTATTATTTTGGCATTGCAAATTTATTCCCTTCTGGACAACGAACGTAATTTGACTAACGAATTTGTGTAGTTATGTAGGCTTCGTGTTCAATCCCTCCCCTCACAAACAATCGCTTTTCTAGTGATGTAGCACCGTCTGTTATTTTATTTATTTACAATTAAAAAACAAAAAAGTGGAATATTTGATAGATTTAATTTAATTATATATCGTATGAACAAATCTCTTACATATTCAAACTTTGAGCATTTGAGAGACGTTGATGAAAAGAAAATTACCGTTTAAAACTGCATGCCTACAATTTGGATTAAGACGTTTAATATAATTGACAAATTATTAATAGCGAAATGTTTTTGAAGACACTTGCCACTGAATTGTAGACATTCAAAGTAGCTCTCTGCTCTAAACTATCAAAAATCTTAGCAATAACTTTTTCTACCACTAGAGAAAAATAATTTTTTTGTATAGTTTTTTTTTCTAGACATTTGAGTTTTAAATGGCGTTTTCTATCGATATATATGATAACTGATTATGAATTGTGTATTTAAGTTAAGTCAAGGAAAATAAACTTATTTTTCTGGTAGTTTGTTGTGAGACTTCAAATGTTGACCATTTTTGGCATTGTAACTTGAATTATTTTTTCTATTGTGAGTACTTTTATTGTAAATTGTACTAAATATTTTGATTAATGATTATTTTTTGCAAGAAACATCGAGTTTATCAGCTATAAATTACAGAGCATTCTGTAACTTCTGTGATTTACAATTATTTGGAGTTAAAGGCCGCATCACTGACATTAATACCATATGGGTAATGAAATTTGGAAAAATTTTAAATGACTTAATTTGATTTTCGGTTTTTTAAAAAGTTTGTTTATTTTAATTTAATCCAAAAATCCACGCCTTTGCATGCAGCCGTTCGACAGTTCTGGGCACCTTGTCCATAGCTTCCTTATATGAGGATGCTTCAATTTTGGCTTGCTCAGATGTTATTCAATTTGTTTAAACTGTTTTTTTTTTGCCTAAACTTGTTGGCGTAGATCTTACGTTTAAGATTTGCCAAAAAATCCTCAATGAGAAGTAGTTCAGGAATAGTTGAAGGGTTTTGCCACGTTTTAACAAAATTAAGCTTTTTCGTTGTCATCGTTTCGAAAGATTATTTTGAGTAATGGCTGGATGCCAAATCAGGCCAAAATACATTGTATCCATCTTGATGATATTTTTAAGAAATTTTTCGTGTTGGGTCAAACAAAAGATTAATGTATCGATCAGCATTTACTGCCCATCCCGATTCTACAAAAACTGGCTCCAAAATTCCGTTAGGACTTATTGTCAGCCACAACAAAATTATCTCCGGAAACTTTTTTCCTGTGAATACATTTTTCGGGTCAACAGGACCCCTTTGGTTATCCAAATAATATTTTCCTTTCAATTCGTTCTCATCAAAGTTGAAATATGGCTCATCATTTTTGGCACATTTGAACATGTTCTTTTAGCCTCGACATTTGCGACCTTTGGCTTCACTTTTCAGGATCTTTTAATACAACCATTTCAGAAGAACCTCCCAAACTTCCCCCTTTTTCTCTGATAATCAATCAATCAATTTTCTTGACCAATCATTTAAAAACCATTTTATAGTTTACTTCTAAATTACAAGTTAAAAATATTAAAAGCATGCATCAAAATGTGTCATTACGATAAACCTAAACATTTAAAACGATGCCAATAAATGCAGTTTTGACAGTCTCACATAAGACATTTTATCAAATCTATCAACTAAACTGATAGATTGCAACCTGAAATCACAAGGGCAAGGAAAACAAACCAAAATGTTGTAACTAACATTGAAAATCATGGCATGGTTCGTGTGACGTAGTTCATTTAAACCCAATGGGTTCATAATTAAAAAGAATAGAAAAGAAATATGAATAAAAATAATAATGCATAAAAATGAAACAAACATAAAATATGATACATTCATTGAATAATGTAATTATGACAATGAATACAAACAAGTTAACATAATATATTAAAGGATAATTAAAAATTAATTGTAATTCATATGCGAATGCAATTAATGTTGTCTAAATTTAAAAAAAAAATTGATGAGAAACAAGTACGAGTAATATTTAATAATAACAAACAAAATTGGATGATCCAATGCATTAATAATTAGCAATATATTCGAATTCACACAAATTTAGATTCTCTTTAAAACGTAATTGCGCTTCTTAACTGTTTATTAAAAGTTATAGGAGGCCTATACATTAAATAAACAATTATATAATAATATTTTAAGTATATTCTATATACCACAATGTATATTTTCTTAAAAAAAACAAACAAACAAACAAACAAATCAACACCCACAACAACAAAAGAACTGTGTGCGAAGTCAAGAAGAAAGCAAAACTACAATGCTAAAATTAATAAAACTATCATGCATTATATGTGTAAATTTCATACAAAAACTATTAAAACTGCTATAGAACACAACTGTTGTTAGAAAATAGGATCGTTAGAAAAATCAAATTCTTATTATTAAAAGCAATCGCCTTAAATGCTATGTAAATCTTTTTATACTATTTTATTGTTTATAGCAGAACGATTTTTTTTTTGTTACATTGATTCGAAACATTGAAACGAGTTTTAGCGGTTTTTAAATGGTTTCAGACATTCACGAAGATTTCACTGTTAGCAGCATTTTCGAGAGAAACACATCTTATCTTAATCTTCAACTGTAAAACGAAAAATGCTTAAAATTGAAACATTTAATAATTGTTAAAACTGTAAAATGAATCAATTTTTTGTCTACAATAACAAAAAAAATCATTTTAACATTAATTACTGATAGTGAATGTATATAAAATTTAGCTTGTCGGTGTTGTGAATTTTTCAGCCAACAAAAAATACATAGAATCAATAATTTTCATATAAAAAAAAACTATTAAAAACAAATTCAATAACAAACAACAAGAAAAATTGACTTGAAATACCTCCGCCTCTACTAAACTACTTGAAATTCCGTTTTAGAAAAACAAATGAGTATAAATGAAACCACGTGAAATGTGTTTACTCATAAAATCCATATTTTCATAGACGATATGCATATGCTCATTAAAATCAAATTGTGAATAGTGTTACATATGTTATTAGTTATCACAAACTGTTGCATCGGCGAGCGTTTCATGCAGGCCCTTACCTTTTCTCACCATACGGGTAATTCAATTTTGAATTTTTGCATTCAGTTATGATTAATTATAATAAAATGCAACCGTGCAATTATTATCTTTGATGGTTTCAATTCAGGTCTATTTTTTAATTTACATAATAGAAAAACGATAATTCTAAAATCAACCAATGTCGACCATTCTTCTATTTAACCACAGACCATTCTTGAGGGCGAGAAAGTTTCAACGGAGTTAGTTGAACACTTGCTCGGCAATTACTGCATATTTAAGAGTAATTAAAATTTTAAAAGTTTTGCGTCCGTCCCTATTTTAGAATGAAAAATATATTCTGTCGATTTTTTGACTATTCCACATTGATTTAAGAGGAACAACAACTCTCTCTTGGGGCGCGCGTTTTTTGGTCAATATATATCGTGAAATGCTTGTGCCGAATCGCTAGCCACTAAACCACAGCTTTGTAATCATATATTGGATAACAATGAGATCTATTTTTTTGAAACGGAGAAACAAACAAACAAAATAAATATGAGAACAGTAGTAAAGTTATTTAAAAAAAAAAAAAAAACAATACAAAAAAAATGATAAAAACTGAAATAACATACTTTTTCAACATGTGATGTGAAATTTAGAGTTAACATGTCTCCAGTTTCATGGGGTCTATTAAAAATATTTAAATAAAAAGAAAACAAATTATATATATTATATATTTATGATCATATTATTATTATATATTGAAACCAAGTATATATTATGATAAAACAAGATGACACAGATGATTGAACACAAATTCGAGAAAGTAACGAGAATTGAACAAAGAAAAAAGAAATAATAATTGAAAAAATACAAGATATATAAATTTAATATTAAAAGTACATACACAACTTGTATAATATGAAGAAATGAGTTAACATTTTTAGAATTTTCTGGCTGTTTGTAATAAGGAAAACAAAATCGTAACTAACTTTAATAATAATAAAAAAAAAAACAATGTAAAGAACACGGATGTAAATTATAACTAATTAATTGTAATAATTGTTGTCCTTAAATCTCTCCTTGTCCCGTTAACACTGTTCTTTAACTTTGGCGACACAGGAGCGATTACATTAGTACTCTTTATCTTGTAACAGTTAATGGATGATAAATCTGTTATTATTATGTATTTGTTTTATGCAATTATTAACATTGTTGATCTGTTGCTTACATTTGTAAAGTGAAGAGTTAATTAAGGAATCGATAAGTTTGGTTCAACTTGATTAGTATTGGATTTTGGCCAATCAGCAGCAGCATATTCAAACCATTTATGCAAAACAGAAAGTCGTTAAGATTTAATCGATAATATGTTGATGTAGCTGCATTTTTGCTTTCAATGATGCCTGTCATTTAAATTCATTTTATATCTTTAATGCTTGTGACACTATTTATTAAAGTTATTTATCCTCATTTCATTTTGTAACACACTTAAATTTTATGTTAATCTTTTTGATGTTGTTATTTAGCTAATTAAACGTGAAATGCATTTTAGTTCAATTAATCTTCTAAAAGGGACGTACAGTTGGTCATATTCTGTTTTCATTTCAATTATATCATAAATATTATGTAGCTTTTATTAGTGGAAACTCTTTTAATGAAATGTAGCGAATTTTTTAAAATCCAAGCTAACTAATTCTTAATTATTAAAACAATGAACTCCTTCATGTTGAAGGTATCCCCCAGAATTATATATTTAAACGAAGAAAAAACAAAATCGAAAATGAAGAGAAAATCAAATGATTCGAGAGGATATAGAAACACGGTCAATATTTTTAGTTTTCCACCATTTTTTATTCTCAATGTTTATGATTGATTTATCTTATCATATAAAAGAGATAAACCTGTATAGAAGTATATTATATATAGTTCCTCGCGAATGCTGAAAACTAAACCACAAAACATACATAATTAAACAAAAGAATATCTAAATTAAATGAATTAACTAAACCGTAGATGTGCATGTGTGAAATATGAAGAGACAATCACTTTACAGCTACAACGTATAATTAAAACACATAAGTATGTAATAATGGAATGTGTTGTTGGTTTTTCCACCCGAATTAAAAAAAAATGCAAAAAAAATGTTTAAGAAAATACGACAAAGAGTTGGGTTTTATATTAAAAACACAAAAAAAAAAGAAGATAAAAGTTCTCACCGTGTATGTAATGTAATTTTAATTACATCGCGCTTATATATTGATGTTTATCTATTATATAGTTATGTCCGTTTGTGTGCAATGATTTTCGCAGGACATTTTACTGGCGATGAGTGTAACAATTTGTTTGAACTTCCTTGACAGGAAATTTCTTGTGAGTTCGTTTTGTTTAGTGAATTTCATAGAGTAGAATTTAATTTGTCAATTAAATTATTTATTGCAATCATTGTCTCAAAAATGTCAACTCGAAGGAATAAACAAAAAGGATGCGAATTATCACACATTCAGACAGAAACTTTTCATCTATTATGATATTTGTCTATATTACAACTGAACTTTGCGGAATTTTTTCTAAATTTTTGATCCTCTTCCGCCTCTTGGGGGGATGTTATAACATGCAAATATATACAATTTCAATGTAAATTTAAAAATTAACGAATTCATGTAAAGTGTTGATTGGTGTGTGTTTTAGAAGTCATTGCAATACTAGACTTAAAAATAAAAAAAAAACTTATACATATACAAATACATAAATTATTATATAAATGTGCATAAATTGAAAAGCAAACAAAAAAAGAAAAAAGAAAACATGTATTACCTTCTCTGATTGCCTATTATTATGTTGCGTGAGTCGAGTATCATGGTGGTGAATATAACTGCTGTAGTTGTTGATGATGAAGATGTCGAAAGTCTAGTAAACAGTCCTAACATTGATTATTTTTCTTAAAGAAAATCAACAAAACATATTTTTATAAATAATAGCGATTGTGTTGGCTAGGCCTGTTTTATGTTATTTTTCCCCCGATAAAATAGTTCCCATTGATTGCATAATCAGCGCTTTCTTGGTGTTATTATCGAGATTTTATAAAAATATTATATCAAAAAAACAATTGTAATTATTATAAATGTTAGCTTAAACATTGCAACAAACTTAGAAAAAAATTGTAATTAGAACGTATGTTAAGGGCTACATTGATTTTATTTGGAATTTAGTGATTTCTGTTGGTCTATGATTTGTTTACAATTTTACATAAAATTGTTCTTTATTAATTACTATATATTATAAAATGATTACAAACAATTAGTTGAATCTATGCAAGTTTCAAAGTGCGCTAGAGAAGGAATTACTACCCTTTTCAGGTTATTCAAATAGTATACCGACCTGATGCAAACCACTTTGACTTACAACAAAAAAGAAAAATTGATAATTTTATGATTACAATATCGATTATATTATAATAATTGTGCATATTAAACACTTAATTGTCATTAATTTTAAAAATTAATAATAATTAATTCAGACTCGGATTATATTTGGCCAACTCGCTCCGCTCTGATTATTTGCGCCGCTGAAGAACCGTTTGTACCACATTTTCTTTGGCGCAATGTCTTCGGCGTAGCATTTTACCAGTCGACAGTACGTCTTGGTCATACTTTTATTGTTATGTATACAATTGAATATATTATATATATACAAACATAACTAAATAAATCAATGAAACCTATATAAAAAAAATTAGACAAAAAAATGCATAAAACAAAAAAAAAACATAATCATGTTGCACATGTAATTTATTTGAATGTATAAAATAATACTGATTACATTAATCACGATATTGTATTGGTGGGAGTATATTAATTAAATATACGTTCAAAAAAAAAAAACATATTAATTTTATTTACAATTTTGCAAGTTTCAAGATAGTCGACTTAAAAAGGTAAGATTTAAGGTTTAACTTTACTATGAAAGTTTTCATTATTTTTAGGTTTATTTGTTTTTTTTTCTTCTGAAAGTTATTAGTAATCTAATAAGAAAATCTTGAAGACTTTTGGTTTAATGTTCGGACTATATTTTTTTGTTAATTACAGACAAAGGTTTACATAGAATAAAGTCCTAAAATCAAAAGCAAGGTCTTTTTCATAATATCCAAAACGATTTACTTGTATTTAGTAATATTTTATTTTTTGCTGTTCTAGGATCGCCAAACATTCCAGAAAATATCAAGGTCATACAAACATTTCTTCAAGGTGACAAGATGGGGGAAAATTACATTTTGCGGTGCTTTGTTTCCTTTGTTTTAATTAAATACAATAATAATATTTTTATTTTTATTATTAAAATATAAAATCATACAAATCTTTATC
>JANSTS010011242.1:9596-19654 GCA_026546915.1 Sylvicola fuscatus
TGGTGGCTTGGTGGCTGATGGCCTATTATTATATCGCCTCGATTATTTTTCTTCTCTAGTTGCCTGGTTTATGTTTTGTTTGCTACAAAACTTCAATTGTTGTTCATAATTGTACAGCAATTTGGCTTCTGATGGTAGAATCTTTGCGAGATTTGTTTTTCGTCATTAAATATTCTGTTTCTTATGGATATTCTACTCTTCCTGTTGTTTTGATAATTTTTTTATAGTTAAATTTTTTTTTGGTCAGAAGTTTATATGTTGACTTTAATGATCTTGGTCAGCAGGTGGGAATTCGGGACCAAATTTGCTAGAAATACTCTTTGATTCACTATTTTACTTAAATTAATTGGATTGCAAAGTTTGTTGTTAAGATCATTTAATCCATTTAAACTTTCGTTTTCTTCATATTGTGAAAATATTCTAGAGTTCAGATAAAATTAAAAATATTTGTTCATATATGGCAGCCAAAACACCGAAAGCTTTTACAATCTAAAATTGCAAAGCTTTTTCAACATACAATGACGTCTGTTGACTGCCTTTTTTTGTGTGCTCCCATTTCACTGATACCATTCCCTGTCGCCAGCGCCACTCAACCCACCATCCGCATGCCTGGCATATCCTGGCATCGATAAATCTTTCTCATCCCCCCCTTCACCCTAGGGTTTATGTGCACACAAAAATTCTATACATTTAAAATCTGTCTTATATCATCCATGCCATTCAATTTCAAAATAATAATAATGGTGGGTAAAAAAAAAAAAAAAAACTTTTCGCTTGTTTTGTATTTCACTTTTGTCCGCAAATCCATGCGGCGCTGTTCAATTCGCATCCGCTTAGAAGGAGAAAAACACGAAGCAGGCGAAGTAAAAAGGAAGATAATAAAGCCGCCACCAAAACACATTGAAAATCATTGCAAATGCGACGAAGATCGACCGACGCCGAAAAAAAAAACATTCCAACTCAAGTCACGTGCTTCAGCTGTACACAATTTCTTATCCTGTATGCTTGATTTTTTCGGCAAAACGCCATGCACATGCCACATATGAACCCCGCGACGAACAGAACAATCAGCCACCGCCACAAGCGTTCACGTCATTATGGCTATATGTAGTTTTTCTGGTACACAAGACTCATGTTTTATAGGTACACTTAAAGATACATAATTTTGCGTCTTTTGGTTTACCACTTTTCCACTTGAATCGCCTAATTAGATGGGATTTGTTGGTTGAACGGAAAGAAGAAGTCTCGTGATTGAAGGGCTACTGTCGATTTGTTTTCCTGGTCAATTATGTGATCGTTACAGTTTTTTTTACACTGAAATTTTGAATGTCCTTTTAATGATTTTCTTTTTACATCCACACAATAATAAACAAAATTTTCTTAAGAAGTTAATAATTTAAAAAAACAAAAGCATTAAACTCAGCGTTGCCAATTCAAACTTATCGCTAAAGCTCTTCCACCGGAATTGTGGTGCATTTAAGTTGTTAACTATTTGAAACGCCACTGTACCTAATTAAAAAGTCGTAAAACGAAAAAAGCGTCACTCAGCATGAATTAAGAGCTTTGAATTAAAAAAAAAAATAAAAAATGAAGCAATAAAAGTGCTTGGAGACCATACACACAATGCCGCCTCGCCGCCACGCTTTTTAATCGAAATTCTTATCGCGTAACATTGACTTTTAAAACCGCGCACCAGCAGAAAATGTTAACTTGAAACGTTCTCCACGATGCCCATTCCCCCCCATCTATTCAAATGTGAATTGTGATATATGCACACATTCACGCCGAGTCCGCTGTGGTGAGACTAAGTGCGGCAGCAACAATAAGAAATAACAACATCTTGTAGTGTTGAATAGCAAAGTAAAGCGCAGCGTATGTAATTAGCATGTTCTGCTTACTTCTTGCTTCTATAGCGTATTGAAGTAACACAAAAAGTGTTGAGAAGTAGCGCTTTTGTGAGTGTGAGCAGCTTTACTAAATGGCTCCATTTCACTCCCTCCATCTATCATTCCATGAGTGTGATAAGATGTTGTTTCTTTATTCTATTGTCTCCTATATTTTTATAATTTTTTGGTTAATGAACTTGTATTTTTTTTTTCTGTTAATGTGTTTTTATCTGACTGTTTAGTTTGTTCTGTGTTTGAGTTTTTGACACATAATCCGAAAATATATTTTGTTGTGTTGACTTTCTGTTGACATGCGCCGCGTTGCATTTATCTTCCGTTCCTACCTAGCTAAGTGTCAGCTGCGTGCTTTTCATCAGATAAAGTGATATAAGAGTTTCGTGTTTTTTTTTTTCGCGAAACGTTGTCACAGGCTGATGCACTCAAATTTTTACCTTCCTATTTTTGCATACAACTTTTTCAAAAAATATATAAATTTAATTCATTTCCGTACAGTGCACAGGTCAGGATTTAATTGAGAATTTCGTAATAACTCAATTTCGAGGTTATCTGCGGTAATCGCTTGTGTGCGGTTCACTTCCGCTGCATACGACAAATGTATAGACAGATTATTGCGTCATTTTCTGTGTGTTTCGCTTCGTTTACATATTTTTGTTCTTCACAATTTTTTTATTAAAACTTATGGGCATTTACTTGCTAAATTTTGAAAATGACAAACATTTTTTAGGGCGACACTGCTTAAACTCATCAATAGGATTAAGCCCTAAACACAATTTTGGCATTTTTGAAATCAAATTCGTTCTTCTTTAGTGAACTGTAATTCACTCTAATTAAATATCGTGACAATTCAAAAGCTAAAAACACAGCCATTCAAATTTATTATCCTACCAAAACAAAAAAAAAAAAACAGAACAAAATTATTTGCATTTACAAAATAATCACGCATGTGCAAATGCATCATCAAATGATTACAAACGCTGCTATAAATTCAGCTGTCAAATCACAAAAATATTTCACTCCTTATGACTTTTTGCATGCTCTCCTACTTGCTGTCTTCTTTTAATTTGTTCGCAATTCAAAAAAGCGCGTGTTTGTTCCCCCAAAAAATAATATTTTTCTCACTGTTGAAAAGTGCAGAGCAAAAAACAAGAAGAAGAAGAAAAAGAAGAAGTGGAAAAGGAAAAGCAGAAGTTATACTGAATTCGCGAAAGCGCAAACAACAACCCGCGAAATTTCGCTGACATTGACATTATTTCGTTGTTGCGCGCGCCTACTTACGTGCGTTTTAAATTTAAGCATACATTAAAGTACTCATTTTTACGCTTATCAATTTAAATTTTCCTTTCGTGCGCTGCTGTCGCTTTTGTCTTCTTCTTTTTTGTCCGATGTCACTTTTATAGTATAGTTGTTATCATTGTGTCTGTGTATTTCTTGCTTAACTGCATTTTCCGTCGTTTTTTTTCCTTCATAAATTTTTTTTTTCTTTTTTGTAACTTTTTCGTTGTTGACTTAATATACGTGTTGTTATCATTCGGGTCGATGCGATAAGCGAGCGCAGCGATTTCAAGTGGCTGTTTTGGCGTTTGTAGGTGACGGGCATCGTTTTAGATGCAGTGAGTGAAACGTCATGTGAAGGGAACACGTTTAAGATATAAAGTTTTTTTTTATCTGGTATCATCTGGAGGCACATATTTGACATTTTTGTTTACACAAAAATTTCTATTTTAATTGCATTCATTGTGTTTGAGGCCTAATGCAAATTTCTGTTATAAATCCCTTAAAAGGCACAAAATTGCTGATATATTTTGTGTATGTAAAATATGATCTTAAAACCTGACTTTTACATCCAATGTTTTATTGCGTGTCCGTAAGAAGTATTAACATAAAAACTGGCCATTCTGCCACATACCTTCATCTCTATTTTCACATCCAATGCGCATGCCAACGATAATTAGCAATGAGTAATAAATACCAGTTACTTAGACGAAGAATCGGCAATATTGAAGTGAGAAATGCCACAAAACGTGCGAACGTCTGGCTGACGGAAAGTCCTTGAGATCCCAGCTTCTGCTCAACTAAGTGTACGCAAATCTTATATTCTAGTATTAATCGAATCGTACGCGCGCTTTATGAATGCTCATAATTGTTCGGAAATATCGCGAGTTTCTACTGAGACGTGAAAGGCTGATAGGAAGAACAAACTTTGGCAAGGGCTGGCCATTGTAAAGTAAAACAAAAAAGAGCAAATATTTTAATTATTATACTCGCGTACCATGAAAATACGCAGACCATGTTGGGGCTTGGCTGTCCAGCTCTAATTGGACTTGATGTTTATGTTTTAATATGTATTTTGTGCAGTCGTTTTATGTTGTCGGCGCTGTCTCAAGAGAATTGTTTTTCCTACAAAAATATATGACACAGACAATGGTGCATATTGTTTATGTTGTCGTTAGAAAAACTATAGCTGATGAATGAAGTTATTTTGTCAGATCGGACAGTGTTTGTTGGTTCAATATGCTGTCTCGAGATATAATTTAAAATGGATATTTGGTTATTCAAGGATGACAGTGTTTTTTTTTTGTTAATTCAAGCCAGATGGCATTTGTTGGTGCACATAAACAAACTCCCTAGACTATGTTCGAGTTAATCTTTGCAATAAATTATGTTTTGAAATTAAAAATCTTCGAACATTTAACGATTCTTTAAGAAGTATTTAAACAAATTTATTGTCTTGTTTCCGTTAATGTTATTAAGAAAATATATAAATTTCTTAAAAATTTATTATCATAAAATTTAAAGTATCCATTAAATTAACATGAGGCACTTAAAATTCATATAATCGCATAAGCTTAGCGAAAAAGGTTCCATTTTTGCTAATTAGTTGGAACAACGTTCCTTTATACATAATTCCAGCAATACGCTGATGAATACGTAACATTTTCATCGTTTTTCTTACACTTTTCTTGAAACCAACTGATGTAAACAGTCATCAGTACTAACTTCTTAATTACATGAAACCCATACTCACTTGCCCTTTTGTTGCTGTGTACCATCAAGTTTTTCTTATTCACTTTATTTCATCATAATTTCTACATTGTACATAAAAAGTCGTCAACAGTTAAAAAAGCATAATTACTAAACTATGTACACACGAACTGGATGTCTTCTGGCAATGGCTCAGTACTCAAAATATATAAAAAAAAGTATTTAACTCGAACAGGCAAAGCCATAATGAAGAAAAAGGAGTCTTGTCTTGTTTAAAAAAGAAAATAGTGCGAGTAGGAGCTGATCTCCTGGACTATACATCATTCCACTGCACGCGCGACGTTGAATTGTCTTACATATATAAGTGAACGACAAAACTGGAATTGCTGTCTTGTGTCCATATGGAGACATACATCAGACATTGCATATAGGAATTGTTGTGTGGGGCATTTATCTCCACGGCGCAGTTTGTCACTGGGGAAGGTTGCTCTCAAAGTATAAAATAATCCATATGAGGCTCAAGTATTCTTAGTAAACGACAATTCAATAAGGCGAGGCAGAAGCAGCTGAAGACAACCCATAGCAAACGATATTGAAATATGAGAAAGCCACAAGAAGTTTGGGGCTTTAAACTATGAAATCATCTTTCTGATTACATTAATATTTAAGCTTTTCAAGCTTGTAGGGGGCGGGTTTCAAGCTTTAATACATTTCTCTGTACTGCTTCTGCATTTGTTTGTAGTCCATTACATAAATGTTAAATGTGTTATGATGTGGTATTCATCCGAAGCGAGCGCCTGCACCAACATAGTTTGTGTTAGGCGGGTGCTTTTTTTCGCTGTGACATGTCATTGCAGCATATATCAAAAACAAGCAACAAACAGAGCCTGTCGTTTGCATATACATGATATATGTATGTAAATTGCAGCCTCTTGAAACATAGGGTTGGTGTATGTAGAGAAAACATGAACAGATAATTTCAACAATGAACGTGTCAAAAACTAGGGGAGGAACAAAAAGTTTCATTCTTTGAAATATTTAAGATCTTCCTCTGTGCATGCCCTGCCGCGTCATCTCGTTTTGATACTCCACTGGCCGTTGCAATTTTCTCATCTTCATTCTTTTACTGAGATTTCGTAGCTCTTCAAGCATCGCAAGTTGCAACACTACGGCTGATGTTTTTCATCTCTAGGCGATAGAGCTTCTCTCTGTGTTAGTGTGTTTGTAAGCGAACATTTCCTCAGCAAAAAAGACGAAGAAGTTGGCACAGGGTGAGACGAGAAAACAGCCAAGAACTTGAAAAACGGCCTAGGCATAGGCGCGCGTGATGCAAAAAGAGGAAAATTGTGCAAGAAAAGCTGAGCTTTTTTGCATCGTACTGCATCGACGGTATAACAGGGAGGAGAAAAAAGTAGGTGGACGAGCGCGGGAACCAGCCAAGATGAAGACGAATACACACAAACCGATGCGGAATAATTCAAGATGGGAAAATAGTATCGCGCGCGGGGGCACTGCGCGTCCTTGACTCATGCAATAGAAATCACGTTGGCCTCGCAAATAAAAGACATTCAGCGAGCATATATGTGCATGTGTGATGATGCATAGGCGGAAGACGCGGCGCATCTTGTGCATTGCATGTTGGCGGTGTTATTTGTATAGGTGGTGCAGTGTTTGGACGATGGCATGGCACAACTATTATTAATAGACTGTGGACATTTTTAAATGCGGAAAGCATACGCTTCCAGTTTTTCCCTGCGGGATCTTTTCACGTTCATAAGATAGTTTTAATCTGGGAAAATGTAGATTGCTTGTGCCTACTTGAGAGCGACTTTGTGTGAGTGTTTGCGAAT
The DNA here is from genome assembly GCA_026546915.1 of Sylvicola fuscatus. NCBI lineage: Eukaryota > Metazoa > Arthropoda > Insecta > Diptera > Anisopodidae > Sylvicola > Sylvicola fuscatus. The sequence continues at coordinate 16,336 of JANSTS010011242.1, forward strand.
GAGGAGGCGAATGATTATGGATGCTGGCAAAAGATTTCTGTAGACCTTATTTTGCCATAATATCCAATTTGTTGGATGATGTTTTATTATTCATTGAAATTCTTTGTGGGAAAATCCTGTTTTTGGTTGCTTTAGAAATTCTCTGTTGTTTCGTTGAGCTAATCCCTTTCTTATATATTGTCTTATGCTGCAGATGATGATTGATGAAATTGCGTTTTAGTTCAATATGAAAATATGTGAGCTTAAAAAATGTAGCACAAAAAATTTCCCTGAGCTAAAAAACAGTCCAAACAGTGAAACATTCCAATAACAAAAAATGCGCCACAAAAATTTGAGAAAATCTCCAGGCTCATAATTAACAATAACATTGCCCTCAAAACATCATCACTATCACCAAACATATTAAAAATAGACAAGTGCTTGAACTCTAAGGTCGATCCCCTGACACACAATAATTATATTGTTGAACCAAAACACAAAAATACTCCAAATGACATTGATCCCAAAATACAGGAAAAAAAATTTGTTTAACTAAAAGATATTATACACTCACAAGTTACAAAATGTATAATGCATTTGCCTACATGAGGCAAATATGATATCAGAGGCTGGCTTTACAACCAAAACAAACGTCATAGCGACGGCTGACCTTGATTGAGTCACATGCGAACAATGTTAGTGAGCGTCATATGTGGCTGGAGGTGGAGACATAAATCTATTATGCCAGCATAGACACATTGATCGTGGCGCCTAATTTAAAAGGAAAACTTTCGATGAATAATCGACCACGTGTTTAGGTAACAAAAAAATCCTTAAAGCAACATGGCGGCAGGCTGACTGTCACTTCGAAGTTCCGAGGAATGGAATAATAAAACCAAGTGACATGTGTGTGGCAAATTATCATAATTTTTGCATAATTTTAATCGCACACATAAATCTCGGCCTCACGCTTTTTTATTGTTCTCGATTTTTTTTTCGCACCTTGCGGAAGTGCTTTCGTGCCACTCTTCCTCCTGCGTGGCGTCATCAATTTGCTCGGAACATACACCAAAGTTGTCTTCTACTGATTGTCGTATGTTTTGTTGCGTGACATAAAGCTGTGATTCAGCTCTATGTTATCAAAATGTCGAGAGCATCGGTATGTTATAGTTGCTTGAATCAACATAAAAATTATGTGTCACTGCCTTGTTGTTTATGACTCTATTGACGCTGCAATAAATCACTCGCGCACAGCATCTTACTGACAAATCAGTCCAACAGCGATTGCGATTACATAACAACGCAAGCAGACCTTGACAAGACCTTGAATTACATTCGTTCTAATTGGAATCGCAATTACAATCGCTGCTGCTGTGTGTCGCGTCGTGCGGAATTTCATATATCCATTCATGCGAGACCAATTGACTGTGGCACTGTTCGCGTATAGAGGCGGTGTCACACCAATTACACGCAGGTGGTTCAACGAGTCAGTCGCATCGAAATGTGTTAGTTATACATTTCAAGGTTACATGTATAGTTTTGGTTACTTTAGAATTCAAAACTGCGCACCGAAAAGGAGGGACAAATTCGCGCAATCAAATTCAGCCGGCAACCAAACGACGCATTTACGAATATTTAAGCAGGCAGTAAGCACCAAAGTCTTTAAACTTATCCAAGGTTAAACTTTCGACACAAACAAAACCCGCACAAAAAACTGCCACCAACAACCAATCTACAAAAAAAACAAAAAGAATACAAATAACATGAAAAGAAAAGTATAATATGAGCTAAAAATGTTCTTTCAGTATAAAAATACAATTTGAAATTGATACAGACACAAGCAAACCGAACAATATTGATAGAATTGCACACCAAGATCTGCTGGCATCCCCTTTTCCGCCCCATTTCACCATATAGATAAGTTTCTGGCACTCGTACTCAGATTGGATGCAGGAAAACCGACCAAGAAAAAAATGTCTCGTTGGGTCGCGTCGCCGCGCTCTTCGGCGTTGCTACTTGCGCGTACTCCTCATGCATCTTGCGAATATGCGCTTTTTTCTGCTCTACTAAAGAGCTTTGCGGCCGCCGCCGACCGTCTCAAGACCGTACGAGTGTATTAACTTTAAAAATAGGCAAAGTACGAGTATAGTGGCGATTGGCATTTGGCGTAAGATGAAAACAAAATTATAATGACATCATTCTCAAGTCGCATGTGTCGCGCGCGTCTTTTTCTTGTGCACTTACTTATCATGCCGGCCGATATTTATAGCATTTTTTTTTTGGCGGTTGGTCATTTTAATTACTGTCACCGTATATCTGACAAATTTGCTGGTGGTTGCAGGAAACGATGGCTTCTTTGATGAGGTATTCGGAAAAAGGATAACGAGACACCATTAAAATCGTTCATTTTATAAATAAGAAACTTTTACTTAAGATGGGTAACATTTAATTTTTATTGAGTGGCCTGGATTTTTTTGTACTATATGCAAAAAATACTTGTGAAGCTCGCCTGTAGATCCAAGGACCTAAAGGCTTAAGTGGTAGGAAAATGTTAAGAAACAATTTTGATAATTTTGTCGGTAATTGCTGTCAAGATGTTTCCGTTGCTTGGTCTTAATGTTTTGATGAGTCGCACATTTTGTTTAATTGAATCTTGCATTACATCTTTTGATGTAACTTGTTTTTATTAAGTTTCTTTATTAATTATAATTTTTCTTTGAATATGTTTTCTGCATATATACAACTGCTTATCTTAAAAGCTTCCTTACTGTCCACTAGAGAACTTCTTATAAGTTTTATATTAAAAATAGTATATCTAACATGTTTTCTTTAGATTGTAAATTGATTTCCTCTATTCAGAATGAAGAAGTAGAAGAAGAAGAAGCTAGCAAAAAATGCAATCAACTATCTTGAAGATAAGCTAATTCATCCAATATCGATCACATTCTCAGATATCTGCATGGCACGTGGGCCTGGTTGAGTGTTCACAATTCGCCAACACTGGCTGATTATCAGTCGCCAATATACACAAACAATTTCATAATGACTGCTGGAATTCATTAGCGGATCACATCAGGTGTAAATGACCTCTAAAATATCAAAGCACGAGAACAACATAATATCTGAAATCGTAAAATTAATGAACTCGTATATTCAAATAGCGTTGACGTCACGTGTGCGATTCGCGAATTTTAAAAGCACAGTACCACAGTTTTTGTTTTCGCGGTTGGCATACCTGCGATCTTGTATGCGAGATTGGCCTGTACCTGCGTATGTGTGAATTTATTGCTTATTAAATGACTTGTAGATTTGGTCAACGTGCTTTCCTGGTGCTTTTTTT
>JANSTS010011242.1:27020-39002 GCA_026546915.1 Sylvicola fuscatus
TGTAATTCCACCGGGCGAGTCTCAAATGTTAATGGAACATTTCCACCGATTCCTTCCTCTGGTTGGTCTTTTATGGTTTATTTAGAGGATAATATTTCGCCCTCCCTCTCTCTGGGCCATAGCCACCATCTCCAACTGAACGCTGTCATTTAACGAAACGTTATGTGTCACTTCGTGGCGAGAACCAAATTAAATTGTCGTAAACACAAACGCTTCAGGCGCTGGCTGGAATTCTGCAGAAGCGCTGCTGCTGATCTTTGGGCTGACATGCTGTGCGTGTTAGTTTCCTTGTTTAAATGCTTAAACGAGACACACCAATTGCATGTGTGATTTAAATTGCGCTCTACATGAAAATGAAGCATTGGCCAAGCTTGACAGACACAAATCCTGGCCAGTTATTTGCTCGTGTAAAGGACTCTTCCATTTTATGCGCCATTGTGCGTGTAACTTTATAGTTTGCGTAGGTGGGGAGGAGCTTATGGGTGTCCTTGACAAATTGGCTGTTGGATTATTTTTTTTCGTTGACATAATTTCAATAATTGGACGTGGTTGGGGTCAGTTTTTTGGTTGGTAGGTGAACGACCCCAATTAGCTTAACTGGTTTCCTCAATTCATATGGAATTTAGAATAAATTATTCAGATACGCACGAAAGTGTAATTGAATAGAGCTTTCGGAATGTGTCCTTAATTGTAATGGTTCGTTACGAAGGACATATATGAAGACTTGATTTGTCAATAGTAATAATTGATTTTTTGTTGCTTCATTAATTTTTTTTTGTCATTTTGAAGTTTAATGAATTCTATTTTTTAATCGGACGGACTAATTGTAGGAGTTTTATTAATGCGCCTGAAATGTCTACGAAATAAATTTTTTAAATATTTTTTTTGATTTTCCAAAAAGATATAATTATGGTTATTCTTTATTTTTCCATAATTCACAATGAACCCGCTGGAATTGACACAATGTAGGCGCCTTTAGAAACCTTAGTCGTAAACATCGACGTCTGTTCATCGCCTAGCAGCGTATAATATCCTGCCATGTTCGAATTTCATTACAAGAGATGCTGAAAATAACCGTGTCTTTATTCCTTTTATTCGGTATAAATCACTGTCGTCGCGTCACCAAGTGCCTGTCATGTTCAATTCATGAATTCGTATGTGTTTTGTAGCGCTTCGACGCACCTCCTGTTATCAATCAAAGGCGATGTGAACGGGCTGTGCATAATAAGGCTTTCCAGCGACTCTCGTTTTCGCTGCTAAAGAATGCGCAAATAAGAATAAAACGCAGAAAACAAGAATGGAAATTGGGAAACCTTTCATTGCATTCAAATTGTATTGAATTTTGTGAAGAAAACAACATAAAAATTGACGGGTTCTGGGCGTTACTTGAGTTAATTGTATTTGTTTGCATAAATTTAGGCGATTCAAAGAGTCCTGTGACAATTCAAGTCATACATGATCTATGACTTGAATTGTCACGTTCAATGAACTGATCAGATGGTGAAGTCATTAAAAATCCACACATCCAAATGTGTGGACTGGCATTCCGGTCATTAAACAACAAAATGAGTCGGACAATAAGTGATCTTTAATTGTTCAAGCACTCAAGTGTTTGTCGATCTTTTAAAGTTGCCTCATCGGCGTCTTATTCGGCCAGGGGGGGTGGTGACTTAATGCAAATATCCATTCTCATGGCTTCCATGAAGCTGTTGTAGGCTAAATTTAAAATCAAAGCACTTAATTAGACTTCTCACCACATATCTTACAATATGGATAGGTGTTCCTCATTACTGCGCTCACCTTGACGGCGAGGTACGTGCGTCGTGCTCGCATTCATATTTCCACCTTTGCACGTTCCTCCATATATCGAACACCTTACGATCAAACGTTGCGAAGTTCGTTAGTTTTTCTTCTATTTCCGCATAATAAGTTGATTTGTTGTTTCCCTCTTGCTATTAATATTCTATGCTCGTGGTCAGACAACTTCCATTACCACACAGCCACCATAATGTGTGTTACAAATTAGTAATTACTGAATCAAATTAAAAAATTTCATATGAACAAAATTTAACAAATTTTTTTCCTTTTTGTTTTCCAGGTCGTGACGATCTCTCACCATCCAGCAGTCTGAACGGCTACAGCAACAATGAGGGTTGTGATTCAAAGAAGTCGAAAAAGGGTCCGACGCCGCGCCAACAGGAGGAACTGTGTCTGGTGTGCGGCGATCGGGCGTCCGGCTACCATTACAATGCGCTGACATGTGAGGGCTGCAAGGGCTTCTTTCGGCGGTCGGTCACCAAGAACGCGGTGTACTGCTGCAAGTTTGGTCACGAATGCGAGATGGACATGTACATGCGACGCAAGTGTCAGGAGTGTCGACTGAAGAAGTGTTTGGCGGTAGGCATGCGGCCGGAGTGCGTTGTGCCGGAGAACCAGTGTGCAATCAAGCGCAAGGAGAAAAAAGCCCAAAAGGAGAAGGACAAGGCGACTGTGCCGCAGCCGGTCAGCACAACAGACTCCCAGCGCACTGAAATGCTGCCAAAGTTGATGGAGTGCGAGACGCCGTCACATGCATCATGCACGGTAAGTTTAAAGAGTTCTTGTTATCGATGGCATTTATTCATGAACATCCTTCTAATCGACAGCAACTCCTTTCGCCGACATTACTGGAGAAGAACCGCAGCCGCAATATACCAGCACTCACAAAGAACCAACTCGCCGTCATCTACAAACTGATTTGGTATCAAGATGGCTACGAACAACCTTCCGAAGACGATCTCAAGCGAATAATGATTGTAAGTAAAACTGTTCGCGAGCTGTCAAAAAGCTCCTTAAACTCAAACTAACGGGCAATTTTTTTCTTACAGAATTCACCGGACGAAAATGAAGATCAGCACGACGTCCACTTCCGGCATATAACCGAAATCACGATATTAACCGTGCAACTGATTGTCGAATTTGCCAAGGGACTGCCAGCGTTCACGAAAATTCCACAAGAGGATCAAATAACGTTACTCAAGGTGAGACTTGTTAATCAATTTTCGTACCATTAAATGCTGTTAGAAGGACAAGTTACCTCAATCCAATTAAAAGTTGTTAGCTTCCCTTCAGGTGTCATTGTTGTCACTTTTCATCATAAATGTAATTTCTTGTGGCGTATGATGTGTGAGCACATCGTTGACTGTTCGTCTTTGTTGTCATCAATATGTTTTCTTTCACACTTCGGTTCGGTTACTGATTCGTTGGTCGGTGTTTGACGGAGGTAAAAAGGACACTCAATTGAGGTGAAAGTATTGAATCGGTTTATTGGTTTCCTCTTTAGAGTTATTTAAGGGAACTAAAGCTTTTAATGTAGCAGATTCGTGTTGTAGAATTAAATATACGTCTTCATGTTTACCTGTTGGTACCTTTTTAATGGATGTCCTTTTTGGTTGAAATCGATTCGGAAATTTAAATTAATTCACCGTTTATTCAGTTGTCGTTTTAATTGCTACGAAAGTGTCATTCCAACCACAATCAGTCCGAATTTCTTACATGATACCCTTACTTAATTAGTTAACGACTTAAAAATTAGTTCTCTATGTCATTCCATTCGTTTTCCTAAAAAGGAATTTCGTCCCCTGTCACTAATTCAACATCCAAGAAGCCTCTCCCGAGTTGCATTAGTTGAATGACCTTTTTGTGTTTAATTGCCTCATTCATTATACGTCCCATCGCATCCTATTCACTATATAATTCACATTTCTACGCAACAACAATGATCCTCCGGCCCATTACCCATACCCACCCACTCGAACTAATCTCCTAATCCAAACAGCACAATTTCTCCAAAAACAAAAACACTTACATTCTCTGTTTGTCTGTTCCGCCATTCTCCACATTTAGGCCTGCTCCAGCGAAGTAATGATGCTGCGAATGGCGCGCCGCTACGATGCCGCCTCCGATTCCATCCTGTTCGCCAACAATCGCTCGTACACGCGCGAGTCCTACTGCATGGCCGGCATGGCGGACACCATCGAAGACCTGCTACACTTCTGTCGACAAATGTACAGCATGACCGTCGACAATGTGGAATACGCCCTACTGACGGCCATCGTCATCTTCTCCGATCGGCCCGGCCTCGAGGAGGCTGAACTCGTCGAACTCATCCAGGGCTACTACATTGACACACTGAAGGTGTACATCTCGAATCGACATGGCGGCGACGGCAATTGCATGGTGCTGTTCGCCAAGCTGCTGTCGATACTCACCGAATTGCGAACGCTGGGCAACCAGAATTCCGAGATGTGTTTCTCGCTGAAGCTGAAGAATCGCAAATTGCCGCGCTTCCTGGAAGAGATCTGGGACGTACAGGATATACCGACGTCGATGGCACAGGTGGTGACGAACGGTGTGCCGGGAGCTGGTATTCCACCACCGCCGCCCAGTGCGCAGACAATTGTTGTCACCATGGCGGAACCGTCGACGACGGGTGGCAGTGGCGGCAGTGGTATGCAACAACAGCAACACCACCACCATGGCGGCGGCAGCGGGCTCAGCAATAATCATACGAGTAGTGGCGGCGCATAGTCGCGCTCATCTTGTATCTCACGGTGATAGGATTTATGAAGAATGGGTGAGACGAGGCGTTCTCGAGATGAACGGAAGGGAGGGAGGAGATACGACGATTCCTCAGTTATTTGTTAAGTAAAAGCACTATATTATATATATACTTATATATATACATATATACCAGATTTTTAATTGTTGTTTGAAAGAGACACGCGCATTGTTTTTATGTTAACAGTTATTATTTTAAAAAGTGTGTTCAATTGGCGCTGAATGGCTGCGGGTTGTGGTGAAAAAGTTCTGGTGTGTTGAATTTTTCGGGGTGGACGAATTGAAAACAGCAAAAGTGTTTTGCCTTGTTTTATTGTTGTATTGTTTTATGTGTTTGAAGAGAAACAAAGATTGAAACAATTACGGAAGCGAATATTCGTGAAGATTGCGTTTGATATACACGTGGTAAAATCCTAACTGATAAAGATAAAGAGAATGCGGCTCTTTTGATCGTTTGGCTGTGATTCGTTTGTAAGGACAACAAAAAATATGAAAAAATAATGCTACTGTTTAACCATGATAAATAAATAATTATTACGAAAATCTATGGACATAAAAGATACACATAATAATTATAATGCAAACCATATATTACGAAAATCAGATTTAAAAAGTTTATTAAAATATAGAACAAGCAAAAAATCCCTATATTACATTTAAATATGATTGAACCGAGTAAACAATAAACAGATAAAAGCATGAAAATATATTATATATACATAAAGAAGAATTATTAAGTTTAGTTTAAGACAATTAAAAACATTAATTATTAATCGTTAAGTACTCGTAAGTATTGTAAGAACGTATTTTCAATGAATGCATTAGTTTAGTGAAGCCGGGACACTGTTTGTGGGGTGGGAAATTGCATGCGATTACGCGGGTCGTGTTCATGTGTGTGTTGTCGGTAAAGGATGCCGTCTTGCTTCCTTATTCCGTGTTTTTAAGCCAATACAAATTATTTGGCTGCATTTTTGTACTTTTTTTTATATTCTTTCTTTTTATATTTTGTCTTGAAACTATTTTTTGTTTGTGTAATTTCGAGTTTTTTGTACTTTGAATTTTTTTTTACTTTCAATTAAATATAAAAATTTTATTTATTTTTCGATTCTTAAACTGAAATCTTGCTTTTGTTTAAGTCAACTGTTTACAACAACAAAAAATGTGTTGACAACATAAGACGAGATTAAATACAAACGAATCTGAAGAAGTGACAAAACGGAAACGAGGTGCCTTGTGTAATTAAAAATAAGTAAAACCGATAAACTGAAAAGCCATGACATTAAATGCAGAAAATGTTCTTCTCAATAAAATTAATTTAATTTTATTTAACAGAAGCTTTCATTAGGTGTTTCAATCGCTTAAATTTGGGTGTTTTATTCGTTTGACGGTTTTATTTCACGTTTAGCAAAAGTATTAATAAAGCCTGCATTGAAAAGCTTAAGAACTGTAGAATAACATCTTACGACACACACATGCACATTCGAGAGGAGGAGAATATAATTGATAGGGCGCGTAAAATGAGACATAAAAATTTAACCATTTTTTTATTAAAATGATCGACTGATTGGGATTGGTGCAAACAAAAATTATTAAAAAACAACAAATTATTAATTAATTAATTAAATTTAAGAATTTTTTTTAACTACAAAAAATTAATAATTGAATAAGAACTCTATGAAGTTTTCTTTACACGAAAATCCTCATTTTATTTGTTTCTCTCTCACTCTCCGCATTAAAATTAAATAAAAAATTGTTTTAATTTTTTTTTTTTGAACAATATAAATGCAATTGGCTTTTTACAATACACGCAAAAATTGAAAGTGATTTATATTTACAAGGTTGATGTTTGATAATTAATGTGAAATATTAATTAAATTACGTTTGCCCAAACAAACAATTAAATGAATCTGTTTTAAACCTTCTTGAGAAGCAATGCCAAATGAGAATTTAGAAGAATTTCTTTCTAAAACTCGTGCGGTTTGTTTACAAATTGTAAATTAAATTATATCGATTTTCTGAACATTAAATTAAATTAATTAATTCTTAATCGGTTGTGTAATATTAATTTTACTTTATTTATTACGTTCTTTTTTTCGTTTCAACACAATGTGAATATAGATTAATTTGAGAAGAAACACAAGAAAAATATATCATTTAAATTATTTAAAACAAAATTTAATTCAATTAATTCATTCCTAAATCAATTTAAATTTAATTATGTAGGTTTCTATCTAATTCACATTTGTTGCAATAACTTAACAACTATCTAAATTAATTATTAATAAATAGTAGTGCAAAATTTTTTATATTTTAAATTTATTATTTCCAATTTAAATTAATTATAAAATGTAAATGAAATTAGAAAAAAAAGTCAGCTTTAGTTAATTTGTTTCTCTAAAACAATTTTAACAAATTAAATTATTTTAATTAAAATTGAATGAAAAAATGTGCTTGAGGTGCGTGTGTGAACAGCATTGGAGAGCGTGTGGAATTTTCGGGCAAGGATGATTCCTTCTTATCTCTTGGGAAGACTGCCCTAAGATTCCACAATTACTTCTGAACTGAAAAATTAATATGTGGAACCGTCCGTTTTTAACTGAGGCAAGGTGGAGAGACATGAAATTTAGGATTTTTTTTTGTTTAGGAAAGAAAAGGAGAGATAGAGAGAGAAAGAGAGAGAGAGAAAATGTTTAGAAAATGACCCCATTTCTTTAATTCGTTAGAGTTTTGAATGGAGGACATTATTTTGTTCGTCTTTTCTATCATTTATTTTTACTGAATTGGATGTTATAGGCACATTGAGCGTGTTAAATGAGGGCAGAGAGGGTAAAACACTAAATGAGGAATATACTATTATTATACTATTATTTTCTATTAAATTGTTTTTAATTAATTAATTTTATTTTTGTTTATAATTGTATAATTAAAATTTATATGAGCTTTTAAATTTTTTGTAATATTTTTTTAAAAACCACGTAATAAATTAGGCAGAATTAATGTTTGTAAAGTTACATGTAAAACCAATATCAATGTAATTTCTATTTATTTGCTATTTCCCGCCCATTTTTATTATTTCACTTCACTTTTGGAAAAATTTGCACTTAATTGAGCATTATGAAATGTTTAAAATCATATCGTCTGCAGAAAAATTCTGCATGTTTTTAGTTCTCTCCAAAATTCATCAAAATTTCGATTTTATTTATTTCAGAATATTTGGATTCATACATAAGTCAATCTCATTATCCATTGAATTGACTTAAGTGAATAAAATCTATATTAATTTGTTGCAATTTAAATTTTCAAGGTACGTATTATAATAAAATATTATTTGCACTTCTTTTTATGATTGGAAAGTATTTAATTTAATATCCACCGAGGGTTTTTTGGTGTTTACCATTTGCAATTGGTAAGCATCGAAAGAATTTATTGTTTGGTCACTTGATTTAGTTTTTTCAATTTTTTTTTTTTTATTAAAAAGTAAGTGTTTAATCTTAAAATTAAAGAAGTCATTAAAAAAAGCTTCACACAAACAAACAAAAATAAAGCAATTTACTAAAAATGAAGTTCAAAGTAAAACGAGGGACACTTACAAAATAAAATCACGTAACATTTGTGTCCATACGTATGTTTGTGACTGTGAATAAATGTTTATAATTAATATAATAAAAAATGCTGCTTGAACAAATGCGAATTACGTGTAAAAATGTTAAAATTAAGCGAATATGTGTGAAGTGAGTAATTATCGGTTGTAATTATTGTAAATTCTCTACTTTAATTAATAATTAATTGGTTTTCAAATACCAGAATGGATAGACTTATAGGATTTGTAAGAAACAGTGAGAGTCGCAGATTGATGTAGAAGATTTAGTAACTTTACAACTCAAAATTAAAACACAGGGCAAGTATTTATAGAGCTAGCAGATTGGGGTCAGTATTATCACTAATGTTTTGTTTTTGTTTTACATTTTTATTGATTAAATTTTTGTTTTATGTAGTTACAATTAACCCACAGTAAACTAACTTATTTGTTGTTAAAAAATGATCTGTTACTGTTTTGTTTGTTCAAAATAAACTTAAAAATCGTGCAAATGGTAAAAAAAAACGAAAACATGCTGTTCAGGCTTCAAACAGTTTGTAAATATAAAATAAAATACATCAAGTAATCTTAAAAGAACCGTAAAATCATTGAAAATATTTAATATTAACAGAAAATTCTCATACTCAAAAACACGCCGTCATGCCTTAAAGGTACCTGTTGTTTGCTGCGCTACGGAAATCGGGTAAAACTAAACAAACATTACAAAAATACAAAAAAAAAAACAAACATAAACAAAGAGTAAGTAAAATACGAAAATATTGGAAAATATGCGCAAAAGAAGTACCTCACAAGTATAAAATAAACCTAAATAACCGTTAAAGTAAAAATGATCAATAAAAAAATACCTCCTCTCAGAATATTTGCTATTTAATACAACACCGATAAGTGTAGAGACAAATATTTAAAACAAAACAAAAAAGAATTATCGTTATAGATTAAAAGCTGCAAAGCCACACAACTCAACAAACATTTATCTTAAAAATACAATTCTAAAAAAAAATTACCACATAAATACACCAACTAGAGCGTACAAGTTTCATTTCAGTCTTGATGTTCACTCAGTTATGATTATGCAAAAGCCACTGCCTGTTTTTGAGAGCATACAAAGCGTTTAATCAGTGTAACATAAGTTGTGTCTACAAAATGGATCGTTAGTAAATATTAAAAAGTCAGTAAATTTTAATAAAAACCAATAAAAAACAAAATCAGTCAAACTAGATTTATCTTAACAAAATGTGTTTGGGGACAATTTATTAAATTCGCTTCCAAACTCAATCAATAAATTAGTTGATGGTACAATGAGGATTGTTATGCAGATGTAAAAGTCAGCGAAGACAAAATGATAAATGTTTGTATAAATGGCGCCAATGGTGCATTAAATTACTCAAAATACTCTCAAATGCAAGTTCTTGGTGTACTTTGAAATATTTCTTACGAACTTCACGTTAGGATGATACTTTCTACAAATAAGTAATCGTATAAAATTGCACCTTAAGACATATTTAATAAATTGCATGTAACGGGTAGTTATCATTACCTGTGTAAATTTTACATTTTTCTCTCTGTATAATCTCTGGATAAATAGGCCGATTAAAATATAATTTTCATTTCATTATTCAGTAAACATTTTGTAAAATTTACAAAGCACAAATTTAATTTTTTTTTCTTAATCGGCAACTGCTTACCAAATATTCAATAAATTTAGTAATAAAACCTAATTCTTCGACATCAGCAAAATAAAAAATACAAAACGACATTTATTAGTATTTAACGATTATTAAACAATTCGACATTGAAAAGACTAATTGGCCTAACAATTTTTTTATACGAAACAAAAAATTTACGACAAAATTCAAAATTAAATTTAGTTTTTTATACATAAAATCGCTATTAAATACTTTATTGTGATTGCAAAAAATATCCAAACATATTAAATCATCAATTACCATATTTAAGTTGATATAATCGATTGGCAACTAAAGTTAGTGAGTACAGTAAACCTTCATGACTGCGATAATTGTCATTACCAATTAAATTAACACTTAACTTAAGTACATAAATACTTGAAATAAATTCATTGCAATTAACGTTATGAAATCATAGAATTCACTAAATAGAAAGAAATAAAAATTATATGAATTAACAAAAAAAAAGACGCACAAAATCAAATAAATTAAGAAAAACTTTTAATCTAAAAAAAATCGCATTGTCTTAGCATTTTCAAGTTTTAATAAAGATCAAAAAGCATCCTTAAACATTCTTGTCATAATACTATAAGAAACGATAAATTGAAAGCTTGTGATCACTGCCAGAATCAGACACAGAAAGTTTTGCTATAAAGGACTCCATTCACTCAATTTATCCATTTTAATGGAACTTTAATCGCAAATGCGCTTTGGTAAAAATTAACTCCTTAATGTATGCTAATTGCTACATCACTCAAAAGTTTTAGCGACGTTTTTTATAACATTTATTACATAAAATTGAATAAGTACTTAGAGTCGTGTAAGTTTTTGATATAACGGCGGCGATTCATTGTCAGTCAGTTGGATTGGACGACCAGGACCTATTGTTCAATGTTCATTGCTGTTGTGGTCTCTGAGACTTAGTTAAGATAATAACTTTACACAATATTAGGATGATACGGTATTTATAACTAAACAATAAATAATATAACAACTGCCAATGGTTTAGGTATATTAAATGTGAATCTACAATTAATGGTATTTTCTGCAATCACAATAATTATGCGATGATGCGACATTTGCATATAAAAATATCTAATAAATGTCCAATGAAGTTTTTCATGTATTAAATTACAATTTAAAGTGTCATTATTGTATACAAGTGTAAGATATTCACTATTAATAATAATTGGAGAAATAAAAGTAAAGATTAGGGAATTAATTATCAGTTACATTTTGTAGATTTTCTCGTTTTTGAACTAATTTTGCTGTAAATTTTTGTGAAAACTTAAAAACTTCTGTTTAGCTCCTAAATTTGTTAAGTTTGTTGAAATTTTGAATGTTTTATTGTGTTTAAAAAAAATTGTTTACTAAAAAAGGAGAGAAAAGACAACTTAAAAGAGGGCACCGTTTGTCAGTGTGTTCATTTACTACTGAAAAAAATTACATTAAATACAAAAGAAAAAATCGGCAACATGAAAATTTGCTTAAAAAATTCGACAAAAAAAACATCCACAAAATTAAAGACTACCAAACATTTAGGCCCTAACGAAATTTCTTATACCCGGAGAAAAAAAAAACATAACGACGAACAAATAAAAAGCAGAATCGTTTTCATACAAAATAAATAAAAATTGACTGATTGAGGTGCTGAAGATTTGGACATTTTTTTATTAAAAGAAACGCGAATGAGTAAAACAAAAATTGCTTTTAAGAAACCAGTGGCGTAGTGATTTTTGTCTGTAATTCTGTATATTTCAACATTCTTATAAGCGTAAGAAAAGTAATACATTAAGCAACAGAAAACGTATATATGACATTAACAACTTTTAAAAAATAATTAATATTGCGTAAATTTATACATTTAGAGATAAATCCCTCCCCGGTAAAATATAACAAACTGCCATCAATGTAATCGTATAATCAATGGACAATGTCTTATGATTTTCGTGCACAATGTAGCAATAAATATGTTGCAAATTTGTTGCATTTTCATATTGATTTTCCATCAAATTTAAAATCAACCTTATGCACAATCGCAAATGAAGCAATACCATTTAAATATATAAATTTAAATTATCTGAACTTAATGTTTTTTTT
>JANSTS010011253.1:5902-34194 GCA_026546915.1 Sylvicola fuscatus
TTTGCGTTCTACGCGTTTATTGTTTTTAAAACGTCTTTTATAGTGTTCCTTTGAAGCTAAAATCTCAATTTGGTACTTAATTAAATTTTATTATTTTTATTTTATCATTCAATTATTGCATTCAGACTTATTGATTGTAATTGTCACGTGGAAACGTTTTTTTTGTAATGTATGTTGTTCTTAATATATTTTAAGTTAAGAGTCGTCATCATCATGTTTAAATCCTAAATTTTGTGAAATCACCCATTTTGAATGTATTTGCATTAAGGTTATTACAATAATTAGGCTGTATATCATTTTGAAAAAAAAAAACACTGAGATATTAATTATCAACCAAAACGAGTGAACTGACAAGTAGATTTAGTTGGTGTACCTTTATTGAAGGGAAATTTAAAATTTCTTTGTGAAAAATCGTACTCTCTCATTTTATATTAGTTTTAGTTGGATGACTTGCAACAAGCTTACAATTGTTGTGAATAAATATATAATTTTCATCTGATGATGATTCACATTTGTAATCTCTATGTATATTTCTGGTGTTATTACTGTTTGCTTGAAGTACCTTCGACAATAAATAATTTCCAGAACATTTTATAATAAAATATCGCTTTATAACTACAAACAGTACAAAGTTTTTAATTATGTTATATTGTAATTTATTGTTCAATTGGTATTCTTACATCTGAATAATGTGAAATAAAAAATGCGACAAAGTTGTTAATATCAAATATTTTATTCCTTATTACTATAATTAAAATGCTTTCATTTCTTAAACTTATAATATGCTATCTCTTTTAACATAAAATTATGTGAACATTCAACAATAATTGAATTCGATTTTTGGTATATTTTTAGTGAGAAGGTTTTAATCTCCTCAATTAGCTTAAAATAAAAATTCTCTTAGTATAAATAATGCATAGTGATTCATGAAAAACGTTAGTAAAGCCAATCCCAATTGGAGTAATGAATCTCGTTGGCAACCTCATCTAGTTTGGTGCTTCGTTCATTGACTTTTCGCATAAACACTCGTCGGTTGCCCAGCGGTTGGAGAGCTCTGTAGTTGTCGACCAGCACTGAATGTGGAATCCCATTGGAGAGCATACGAAATTTGTTCATTTGCGCCACTGACACTGGCAGTGGGTCAGGGAAGAGTACCCACCTGACAGCTTCTGAGCATGGTGGAGTTGTTAATGAACCTAATTGCAAATTATTATAAATGTTAATGTTAATGTCCAGTCAATGCACAAATCCAATAAATGTATAAATTACCTCGATATGTGTAAAATCGGTCGACTTTCACCCTCTCAATCAACGAACTCAGTGAAAATGTTGAATTCAGCAAAATGGAATCATTGTAATTTATGATAGCTGAAATATTCTTAACAATGTTGACCAATTCGGGACTGTCATCCTCAGCAATTTGGTAGAAAAATGCAAGTACACATAGACCATCGTCATTCTTAAGTGCTTCGGCAACTGTTTCGTATTTCTTATTTCTGTGAATAACATGCATCTCCATTGGATAGCGGATGTCGTTCAGAACGTGTTCAGAGCCCCGATTGTTCTTGTCACCCCAATGGAAGTGGAGTCCTTCCATTTCGTATTCGTCCAACAGTTTACCGCCGAAAATATAGGGCAGGCGAATTTTGTTATTATCTTTAGGTATGCTCATTGAGACTGTTGAATAAAACATGTTATTTATCAAGTGATTAAAAGGTCTTCACCAAGCTGCACTCACCAGAATGACCATTGTTGTGGATTTTTATTGGACCAGGCAATAAATTGTGATATCCCACCATTTCAATAGAGGGCATTGAAATAGGAATTGCTTTCTTGGAGCTGAGGGCAATTGGAGATTGATACTTTCCAGCACAATCGGAATGATGTCTATTCCATCTTCGCTGGTCGGCTTTTGAGTATCCAAAGTGGCTGTTTACTGCAATTCAATAAGCGTTATTTATGTCATTCTATTTTTGGTAATTTCTTTGTTGGGATAGGTAATTTATTAGCTTCATGAAGAATTTATTTTCACGCAATTTTACTATTATCATAACAAATTCAAATTCATTGTTGGTTCGATTAACATTTACTTATGATATTCGGAGGCGAAGACGTCTTTGAAATGAATAATAATTTTTGGCATCAATCCATTTAGTATCATTTTTATTTATATTTGCATTCTTTGACTGTCAACGAATTATCACCTTCGATGAATACACCTTAATTTATTGACCACTGTTCGATAATGCATCGTCGCGTCGCGTCGCTGCATTTTTATTGCACTTTATAGTTGAAGGCTATTCGTTTGCGAATCATCGTCGTTTATTTATTTAAAAGTACCTGATACATTTGTTATATAATCGCTTTTATAAAGATTAAGTTTGTACCAGTCAGTTGATTTAATTTAATATATCTGATAAAAATCAGATGTTTTTTTGGTAATGTGACGTTAATTTGATAAATTGATTTTTTTTTTTGTAAAGTGTTTATGAATTAATCATCGGTCATCAGTGAAGACTCGGTTATTAATAAAATTATCTGTGTTTTTCTATCAGTTAAGGCCAACGTGATACTGTCGCTATTTGCAACGCTGAGTACTCGCGCCTGCATTATCTAATCAACGCGTAATTATTGTGCAGTGATTAGGTACTGATTGTCAATTAATTGTGTACATAATATACTGAGATTTTGTAGTCATTTTCTTAATTTTATTACCGTAAATTGCACTTTTTCAATTAGGAAACATTTGTACTACTCATCTACATTGAAGAGAATTGCACATGTTAAAGCGATAAAAATGGGAGAATACGTCCATTAAAAGTGTGTCATCTATGGCGATTCTAACTCATATGTGTTTAGAGACTATGTAGGCTTAAAATGAACCGTTAAAGAAAATTTATGCTACTCCATGACTTGTTTTTACACGCAAAATCCTTAAAATTTTAATGGATAATAATTATAGTGCAAATTAGAAGAAACATTAGTCAAAAGCGTGCGCGTGTTGACATATGGAAAATTTACGTACTGAAAATAACACCTCACAAGCACTTATTTGCGCTCCAAAATGGTTATTTCTGTCTGTAAATTAGCGCATTTACTGTAAACAACATTGTTTATTTTCCGAAATTGCAAAAAACATCACGTGCAAAGCCTCAGGTGAGACAAGATCCACGGCTCTTTGAATATTTTTGTTGACATCTAATTAATGCACATTAAACGTTTGCTCATCTACTTTATTAGTCGCGATTCATTAGGAGGTATTAGCATCACTTCGAAAAGGTAACAAAAGATATTATTTGCTACAAATAAGCGTGACTGACAAAAAGTCCCCAAAGTATTTGCTAATCAAAATTCATACGCGTCTATTTCCATCTAATAACTGCATCACTAAGCGTCTTAATTTTCGTGAGATAAACATTAGACTTTAATGAGACAGTTAAATGTCCTTTGTGAATGATTCTTATTTTGTTTCTATGCGCTTTTTCTGCATGAAGTTTTGCTCTTGGCAACAGTTACACCAATCGAAATGAAAACAGTTTAATTAACAGCCAAGAGATGATTTTCCAAAAAAAAAGCCACCAAAACACTCACCTTCACTTAGCACTAAAACAAGCACCAAAACGGCATATCGCGACCGGGCGCACAGGTTTCTCATCTCGAGCATCGTTTAAGTCTTTTGTTTCACTGAAAATCTTCACCAATTACAAGCTAGTCTCGCACTTCACAAATGCACTCGCGGTTCGTTGTGTTTAGCAAATGAGAGAACATTGGCAGTGCCGGCGATTTATATACAATTAAGCTTTTCGCGCCTTGTTCTCTGATTAGCGCCGTGCGTGTGTTGTTGGGAAATTCAGGTGACAACAAACTCACATCCCCACCTTCAGATCAGATTGGAGGGTCAAACTACGCGAGCTGAAAAACGTGCGCCGGCGAAATTTATGGCCAGATTGCCAAATTCGTCTCGCTGGTATTTTCGTTCTGTGCAGACATTTTCATTTAAATATATTTATGAGGCGATTTCCTTTTCGAGTGATAAAGTTAAACAGGAAATTTTCAATCAATGAGTTCAATCAATTTACTCTTAATTTTTAGGCTTCAGTCACGTCTCAAATTTTACTTCCAGACATTTTTTCTGAAATCTTTGGATTCTTAAACACATTTCATCCAATGTTTGTGGTTAAAAGTTCTACCAGAATGAATCAGAATCAGAATAATTGTTCTGCAGTGTGATTGATGCAATTAATCATACAGCCACTGATAAAGTGCAATAAGTCATAACCTATCGGGGATTTTGTGCATAGGACATTTCAAAAACCGCATATGTGATAAACTTGTACCACTTTTAATAGTTATGATTAAGAAAAAAATCACAGTTTCCGTCTTATTACATTTGAATTGTTTTACTGTAATGATTTGTTTTTCTTAAGAATAATTTAGGAAGAGTTCGTTATTTACTAATTGAACAAAATCTTGGGAGTTTTGTGAGATTTTTCTATTCGGGTGGCAATAAATTATTAATGTGTGCAATTAATGTTAACAACAAACTATTGTGTGATAAAAGAGTCCAATAAAAACATGCGTGAATAATAATTCAATTAACATACTTAACCATTTTGCCTCACATGTGAATATCAAGATTTTAAAAGTCACGCGAAACTATCGATCGTTCTTCTTATAATTAACAGAAGTATTTTAATTTTCACGTGACTTAGTCGATTACTGCTTATAAATTATAAATCTTTAGAAACGAGACCGTTTTAGTAAAACAACACATTTAGCGGGTTGGAGTTTTCTCGATTTTGTTTTTTAATTTTGTGGTTCATATTTATTTTTAACAAATAATCTCTAATAAGTTGACGACAACTTGCGATTTCGTCACTTTAACTCAATGCTGCAAAAATTGCGACGCCGCAGGAAGATGACAATTAATCAAAAACCCTATATTGACGCCATAAACATTTCATTCCCAAAACAGTGGCAACGTTTACGACCAACGGCGCACAGTAAATCAGAATTCTGGGGACCGTTAATGCCAACAACTAGACACATGTCGCGATGGCTGAAGAACAATACAAAAGTGAAGGACAAGTCGGCAAAGAGCTCATTCTCATATGATGCCATTCTCATGTTTGACACAATTTAAATGGCGTGCCTACAATTCGGGAATCGCGAATGATTTAATTGCTTCTGTAGCATTCGATTGATTTACGACGAGCCAGCGCCACTTCAGAATTCACAATTTTCACAGATCTTCTGTAGAGACAATCTTAAAGAGTTATAGAGAAGTTTATTCTTTACTATGATTGGCTGTTTGTGTGCATGCGATGCATGCGCGTGTACATCTAATGCATTGTCGGGAGTGCGGGACGTGCTTGGAATAGCTGAAGAGCGATGGGCGTCCGCCAGCAAATTAAATTGCAGATACAACAGTTGACAGCTTTACATCAGCGACCATCGATCATTGATTTCTACAATGTGTTACATATTAATTACCGCGTTTGATTGGCAGCTTTTCGGGCGCCGCTAGGAGGGACTGAAATTATGCAAGTGATGTTCATTCTGCAGCGAGTCTGCTTCGTGATTCAAGCAGCAAGATTATATTTGCCGAAATTTCAACATTCTTTCGTCAATTGCCAATGCAGAATTTTTTAAGGTGGATTATCATTACTTGAAATGAATATTTGATCAAATCATTTCTTTCTTTTTTTACTATAAAGAATAAAAAATTTCCCAAGTAATTGTTACATATATTTTTATATAGCTAATTACATATTATTTTGATTAAACAAATATTTTGGAAGCGGTCTTAAAACCCGGTTAAAATATTTTATGATAACAAGAATTTAAATTGCAATTTTTGCTGCATTTGTAACTTATTTTAGAAAAGTAAAATTAGTTTTAAAAAGTCCGCCACAGACTTTCGTTAACAATTACCGCTTGCTATCCTTTTGAACCGGTAAGTAGCATGGTTGACTCAACGAAAGACTTTGCGACACTTACGTCAAATATTTTATTTTCGTAATGTTGGCAGTACGGGGAATGTCAGTTTCCGTTCTTTTCCCTTGATATTTTCGAGCGACACGGCCGCTGAAGTCTTGTCGTCAACGAAAAGTGAGTTTATTTATTAATAATTGTTGTTGTAGCATCCACTAAAGTATTAAAATATTTCATTAATTGTATGTCAATTCAGTTTTAACCATTCATCTATTGTGAAATGTTCATTATACCATGTTTTTAATAAAATCTTGTTTTGACACGTGTTTTTAGGTTAGGTCAATATGGGTTTCGTGAAGGTGATCAAGAACAAGCAATACTTCAAGCGCTACCAAGTTAAGTTCAAGAGGCGTCGTCAGGGCAAGACTGACTACTATGCCCGTAAGCGCTTGATCTTCCAAGACAAGAATAAATTCAATACGCCCAAATACCGTCTGATTGTGCGCCTCAGCAACCGTGACATCACTTGCCAGATTGCTTATGCCCGCATTGAAGGCGACCGTATTGTTTGCGCCGCCTACTCCCACGAGCTGCCAAAGTATGGCGTCAAGGTTGGCCTGACCAACTACGCTGCTGCGTACTGTGTCGGTCTATTGGTAGCCCGTCGCATCCTCCAGAAGTTGGGCTTGGACTCGCTGTATGGCGGTTGCACAAACGTAACCGGCGAAGAGTACAATGTTGAGCCAGTGGAGAAGGGACCAGCTGCATTCCGTTGCTTCTTGGATGTCGGTCTGAGCCGCACCACCACAGGAGCGCGTGTGTTCGGCGCTATGAAGGGCGCCGTTGACGGTGGCCTGAATATTCCACATTCAGTGAAGCGCTTCCCTGGCTACAGTGCCGAGGAGAAGAGTTTCAACGCTGAGGTTCATCGTGCACACATTTTCGGTCAACACGTCGCCGATTATATGCGCACTTTGGAGGAAGAGGACCCAGAGGCATTCAAGCGTCAATTCAGCCGCTACATTGCCCAGGGTATCCGTGCCGATGATGTTGAGGAAATCTACAAGAAGGCCCATGCCAGCATCCGCAACGATCCATCACACACCAAGAAGGAGCAGAAGAAGACTGCTACCGCTAAGAGATGGAATCTGGCCAAGCTTACGCATGCACAACGTAAGACCAAGATCAATGATAGGAAGGCTGCATATTTGGCTAAGTTGAAGGCGGAGAGCGAGGCCTAAGTGGCGTACTGCTAGCCTTTGCTTCAGAGATATTTGGTGTACTCGATGTTGTGTAAATGATTATTCAATAAACAATTATCGGAACTTTATAAAATTTTGCATTTATTTAAATTATTTGTTTTTACACTTTTTTATCAGGATTCGGAGCCGGATGAGCTGGAACTTGTGGATTGGCGTCTTTTCTTTTTGCTGGACTTTTTGTGCTTCTTATGCTTCTTGTCCTTCTTTTCTGTTTTGATATCCTTTTTTTCCTTCTTCAGTTTCCTTTTCAACTGCATAATAAGAAAGAAAGGTTTTTAAATTGTATTTGGTAACTTCAACTTATGACAAATTTACCTTAACATCTTCAATTTTTATAAGAGTAGCGTCTGGTTCAATTTTAACTACTGGCGGACCATATCGTCCTATCGGAAGGCGCTCTGGTAATTTGAATCCGTCTGCAGATGGTTTTTCAATGGGTTCTCGTTTAATTTCATTGGCCGGAATTTGGAGCACAGGTGCGCACCCTTCGGCTCGAAGAAGTCGCGTCTCGTCATCAATTTTATCACCATCCTTGGGAGGTTTGTAATCATTGACATGGTCCACACGAATTGATCGATTCAAAATCTACAATTAAATGTGATTAATGTTTAATCAATTTAAAGTTGCAACTAAAATGTACCTTCATTCCATTCAGATTATCTACAGCCAGAACGGTGGAGCGCTGGTCTTCATAACAAATGAAACAAAAGCCCTTTTGCTTTCCAGTAGCTTTGTCTCGGACCAAATTTATGTTGACGATTTCCCCGTACTGAGAGAATACGCAAATTATATCTCCTTCTGTTAGATCAAACGGGAGACCACCAACAAATATCCAAGCGCTGTTCTTGTATTGGTCGTGCCAGGAGGACTTTGAGGAAGAACTAAGCTCGCGTTCACTTAGCTTCAGCACATTTTTCATATTACTGCGAATATAAAAGTAAACTTGTTATTTTTTATTGTTATTAACCATTTAATTTACTTACGTTAAGGGATTCATTGTGGATAATATTAATTATTATATGATCGCTATTTCAACATTAAGATTTAGGAAGACATAAACGTAAATATTTAATCATAACCTAATTCTTATTGTTTATTGTATATATTAAATATATATATATACGAAGATATGTGTTTTTTATATAGACGCGAGCATATGTTTTGATGTATAATACTTTAAAATTCTATTGCTCAAATTAAAAGACAAATTCAATTATTTGTATTTATTTATTAAATACTATCAGCAATTATTTTATTGTTTTTATCCAAATTTGTATATTATTATATTTATCGAACTATATAATATATTACTTAATTTATCTTTATCCCGCTGGTGGTGACACTCTGCGCAAATTGCACGAACTACCGCCAAAGAAAAACAAGACAGCTAGTCACCTGACAGCGAAAATAAAATTTCATTCCTAAAACTTTTTCTCATCAAACGAATTCGCAAAAATGGCTCTCCATTCAGCTGTTAAGGGAAAATTGATCTCCGTTATTGGAGATGAGGTACTTAAGAACACATTATATCATAACGACACTGCCAATTAACCAATTTCATCTTTCAGGATACTTGCGTTGGATTCCTGCTGGGAGGTGTTGGTGAGATCAACAAGAATCGCCACCCCAATTTCATGGTTGTCGACAAAAGTGAGTACCGTGAACTATTCTTTCTTGGTAACTTTCTGATAACAATCTGTATTCGTCTTAAGATACTGCTGTTAGTGAGATTGAGGAGTGCTTTAAGCGTTTCGTAAAGCGTGACGATGTTGACATCATTTTGATCAATCAAAATTACGCTGAGCTGATTCGTCACGTGATTGATGCGCACACTGCACCATTGCCAGCCGTTTTGGAGATTCCATCCAAGGATCATCCGTACGACGCGAGCAAAGACTCAATATTGAGACGTGCTCGTGGTATGTTCAATCCAGAGGATCTTGTCTCCAACCGTGGTTAAAGTGACTGCCGATAGCACATTTGTCATATATTAATCGTTAAAATTCGCATTCCAAGCTCACATCCATTTGGAGAAGAGTCTTGCTTTAATGAAAACAAAAAGAAAAATCAAATAAGTATTTCAAT
Organism: Sylvicola fuscatus; assembly: GCA_026546915.1. Taxonomy (NCBI): domain Eukaryota; kingdom Metazoa; phylum Arthropoda; class Insecta; order Diptera; family Anisopodidae; genus Sylvicola; species Sylvicola fuscatus. The sequence continues at coordinate 15,184 of JANSTS010011253.1, forward strand.
GTGTCGTGTAAATATTTAACCAATAAAATATCGTGTTAATAAATTGGAAATGTTGTTTTACAAAACATTGATTCTTCGTTTTCTAGAAAATTTCAATAAATATACTGAAAGTCATGCGCGGTTTAAGATACAATTGAGATAATTTGGAGAACTCGTGAAAATGATTAAAATTTATTGGCTGAGAAAGAAGATTTTTGATGTTTATTCAACAATTCAAATTGTCGGACAATATTTTAACAATTTGAAATGTTTTATTTATTTATGTTTGTATTCAAGACTTTACTATTAAAACAAACAAGTTAAAGGAAATTCTTATATTTTTATCACATTGCCACAGCAAAAAATTAAAAGTAATATTTTGAAAACAATTTTTCTAAAAGCTATGGAATTAGTGGGTCGAAATTTAATTGGACTTATTGCGGATGAGGTAAGTTACACCATAATCACGAAAGGATCCGATAAATATATTTTAATTATTATATTATTATTAAAAAAAAAACAAGGAAACTTGTGTGGGATTCGCTTTAGCCGGAATCGGAGAGTATTCCATAGATAACAACACAAATAAACGAATTGACAACATCTTTATTGTGCACAAAAGTAATTACCTATAAACATATTTAAATCTGAGAATCTTAATTAATGTTTTTAATTAATTTAGACGTTGACGATGAACAATTGAAGAATGCCTATCTAAATATGTTAAATCGTAAAGAAATTGCAATTATCGCCGTAGCGTCTAACTGCGCCACTCGAATTCAGTCAACAATAGCAGCAACCAAGCGAATCTTGCCGGCTGTTCTTGAAATTCCTACCAAGGAGTGTCCATATAATATTGATGAAGATAAACTGGCACTCAGAGCAGCCGTGAGATTTGTTCATTTGATTTAATAAAACAATCAGAAGTACAAGATAATTTCAGAAATTTAATGTTCTTTTTTACTTACCAGCAAATGAACGACTAATTTAAACGATTTCTGGTTTCCGGGGAGAAAAATTCAAACATTGGAAATATATTTTTCAAATTTTATTATTGATTTCTCATTTTTTTTGTTTGGTATTCTGCAAATATTGTAACAATAAAATTCAACATCAATTTTTAGTATTCTAATTTTTCATTCCATTCATTCATTATGCCACTGCACTTATTTCATTTCAATTTAGTTAAATCTATATTATGTATAAATTTTTATAAATACTCTTTGAAGTGTTAATGTTTCTTCAGATAAACCTTTGTGGGGTCGTTTACCAAGATTAATAATTGTTTCAGCTTATATTATAATATTAAGCCTGCTTAAAAATGTTTATTTTTAATTCATATAATTGCGTTTTTTAGATACATAATTTATTCGCGACTTATGTATACTTCCATAATTTATTTGTGTGTGTTTGTGTTATTAAAAAGACTATTCCTTACATGGCTACACGAATTTTGTATTATTATAATAATATGTACAAGAGTTTCTTATAACATAACATTCTTATATGCTTAATGCCTCTAATTACCAACACATTTCGTCAATGTTGCGGCGCATAATAATTAAGTTTTGTACTTCTACTATGGATCGTGAGTTTGTGGGCGTGAGTGGGTGTGAAAGAGAGAGAGAGAGAGAGATAGAGCAAGACGGAGTAAAGGTGTATATATAGAGAGAGAGAGGAATAGATGGAGGAATCATGGTTCGGCGTTAGAATGAAAGTTAAGAGGGTGCTTTTGCGAGGGAATGCGACTGATTAAGTTAAATCGCTGTGATAAGACGTGCATTAAAAGATGTCAAGAGAATCTAGATTTATTTGCAAGGGCCTTGTATGCTGAAGAAAGGCGACGCGACGTGAAGATTATGTGTAGAGAGAAAGAGTATAGTTGGTTTTATGTGCGGGTTATTGACAATTCCTAAAAGTTTATTCAAAGACGCTTGGATTTAATTTGAATTATATAACGTGATGTTATTCGATAGTCCTTATCATTTGTACACCATTTTTCTGATTAAATGAAATTAAGTGTTCTTGATGAGTAATTGGGTTCAATGGTTCAAAATTTTCGTTGAAATAAAATTGGTTAACTAGCCAATGTTTACTTTAATTATATTTGTAGGATTTAATAATTTTTTAACAGTAAAATAATGTCTAGAATATATCATAATGTAATGAATCTATTGTTCTGTCGCGAGGTTTCATTTGAAGGTAAATCCTTAAATCAAGTAATATTGAAAGTGTGAGTACATCAGCCCCCTTAGACATTCGAATCCAATCTTTTAAGTATTGGTTAGTTTGTAGATCTATAAGAATCAAGTGGATTTTTTTTGTTAAGGTATATTTTAACAAACTGTGCGCTTTCTTAAAGGCATCACATTTTTAATCAAGAATCAAATAATGATAATTGAGAAAAGGATTTAATCGAAAGATTTTATATTATAGCTAGGAAAAGATTCTATCATGGAATATTATTTTTGAATATTAATGAAAAGAATCCGCCCGTGTGGTTTTTTGTGTTATATACTTTAAAATGGATTAGAGTTTTTTTTTTACAATAGCTTTTTTACATAATAATATGTTATACTTATTAAAATTCGTTTTTCTACGCTTAATATTATTAATTATTTAATTCATAAGTCGTTGGTTTTCCATATTTTCATTGATCTGACGCCACATTTCACAACCAACATTTTAATTTAATTCTGTGTATAACTAAAAAGTTGGTGTGTATTGGTGGCTGATCATTTGCATTTGAAATGTACTGTAAACTAAAAATATTAATAAACTTAAAGTTTTTCATATAATTATCTCTTTTTTTTTTACAAATTTACCTTAATCTTTAAGACATACATTATATATTATCTAACATCGTTTTTTATAACATGATTATTAACAGTGTTTTTTTTTTGTTTATATTTCGCCATATATTTTTTTAAATGTTCGCTTTTAGGTTTTTATTTGCCTATTTTATCTGTATTTTTTTTGGTACAATTTTTTTATTTGTATTTACAAAATATCCACTAATAAAATATCTATATATTTGCAATATATATATATAATATATTTATTTATTTTCATCTATATATAAATTCACTTTTACGATAAATGTTAACTTTCTAGTCACGGTTATTATTTTTTAATTCTTCTCCTTGTTTGTTTTCTTCAAATAGTCAAATTTAAGTATTGTTGTTATACTTCTGAGAAAGTGTTTTTTTTTTTGAGTAATACTCAATTGTTTTACATCAATTTTTATATTATGATTTTGATTTCAGAGAGTTTCAACGAAATTTTTATAGTTCAACTGTTAATTATTATTCTATGTTTGTCATAATTACCAAATATTTTTACATTGCCGGTGACTTTTTGAATATATACGTGAGATTTTCAATGAATTGTTACATGCACAATGTAAAAATGGTATGCTCTTAGATAATTTTCTCCTTATGTATTTCTTTCATTTTATGAAATTTATACAAATCATTGTGGCAGTTAAAAATCACACTACAATTTAAATCGTTTATACTTAGTTAATGATAATCTTTCGTCTCTGATCCAATTAAATCTTAATGATGTACCTTTTTTAGTATTTAACACCGCGCTTTGTGCGTTCTACTTGTTTAAAAACATTTATACAAATTTTTTTACTAAACAGTTAAGTTTAATCCTTTTTTATTTTTTAATTTCTTCAGAATGAAATACCTTTTTATAATTTTAATAGGTTTTTATTATTATTTTTTCATTATGTTTTAGAATAATAACGCCAGAGTGTTCTCATTGAAATAATTGTTTTCCATATTAACAATATGCTTCCACATAAAGTTTAGAGCTATTTGGTTTGAGAAACGATAGAATTCACAAATAAAAATATTTACGTCAAACGTTTTTTTTTTTTATATATAACAATTGTTTTTTTCAATTTAAGTAATTTCATCTACTTTTCACCTAACATTATAAATATTTATTGCATTTAATTAGTAATTTTTCATTTGTAATAATATGTAGTTTAATCACAATTGAATTATATACTTTACTTTGGATTAATACACAAATTTACAAATCAGTCATCAGAAAGTAGTTGTGCCAGTGTTACTTAAATCATAAAATACTTAACAATACACAATTTATATATAGGAAGATTCACTTAAAACTAGGTTGATGTTTGCCTAAAAAATGAGACTTTTTGGATGAAAAAAAAAAACGTTACGCTATACAAAATTGTATTTAACAAATTGCTCCATATACTCCATGGACAAAAAATGGGGAATATGATTTTTAAAATGTTCTTTACCTTTTTTTGTTGATTCCTTTTGGTAGGGTAAACAAATAAACTCGAGACAGATTATGAAAAATTTTAATTTTAAATTCTTGAGACTTTGAAACATTTTTTTATTGTTACGGTTTTCTTACGATGATTCATATAATTTGATACATATAATAAACTGTAAAAGATTGCCCGTTGGCTAAAAAATGGTTTTAGGAAGTTCCATAAAAGTTGATCATTTCAATGAATATTATTAATGCTTTACTCTTTAAAATACTCCCCATAAATATTTCACACCACCTACGCAAATATTTATGACTGAAATTTGTAATATCATTCTGGTTATCAATTTTGGGCGCAGATGTTATCTAATGGTCCATGCACATACACAATGGCGGTTCTGCGCTGCGGACATTTCTAAATTTAAGCATTCAGCAGCGGCTGGAGAATCAGAGATTAACCTATAAACGTTATCAGTTCGAAATGTTTGCGCTCGTGCTTTCCATTCAGTCAAAGTTCACATTCGTACATGCGAGTATATCCATATAAAATGTATATGGGTTCGAGTGACGAGATGCGCCATTCGATTTCGTCTACTGGACAGATTTCTCAATAAAATATTATTGCAGACACGAGGACTAGAATAATATTAAAAAAAAAACGTTGCATTGCATTTTTGACAAGAAAGACTGTGCATAAAATCATCTCTATGAGTGCTTGAAATGGGCTGAAGCTGTTGTATTGGATTGTAAAACTCAACCTGCGGCCTTCAGTGGTCTAATTGACGACTAGATGCCAAATGTTTTCGCAATGAAGTTGCTGCATTTTGTTGATGCGATCAAGATACAACTTTTTAGGTTGTTTCAATTTTTTTAAGAATCATTCAAACATATGACTAATTTTACACGCATTCTTCTTTGTCCTGGTTCAAAACCAGTAATTCATGAATAATTTTAGTGTGAAATCAGTTTACAGTTTAAAATTGTCGATCATGCCTTAAGATTTTCATCATCATTGTTTGTCTACATAAAATGAAATCTGCTAAATCCACCCAATTGTACATTGTACAATGTACAATGTTGAACTGTGTCAACGGATGGGTCGGACGCTATTTGCTATTATGGACCAATTGATTTGGACATAAAAGGGTCAACAAAACTCTCGGCACAACTCATCAACAATTTATGGGACTACATTTAATCAATCCGGCCCTAACTGCAAGTACATGCTGTTGAGACACTGCGAACAAAATCAATATGCTAATCGAATGTGAAATGAATTTCAATGATTGTGAATTACTATGCCGAACAATTTCAATGATTGAGTTACCAAAAACATTTAGGAATACTACATATTAATTTCGGCTCGAATAATTCATCCAGGAGACATGTGTCTTAATGTACAATCTTAAGATTGTTGTTGTTTAATTGATTATATTGCGCTACTAATAGTTGCAGTTGAAACAAGCATTAAATAAACATCAACAGAAGATTACAAAATTTGAAGCACATACGGAACAAAAGTCTGAGTGTAATTAGAAACCCATCAAAATGGATTAGACAAATTATCAGTGAATAATTAAATCACAAGCGTCGATTAGTGTGCAAAAATACTGAAAAAAGCACAAACGAAATTAAATTACAGCTGTGCTATTCGGAGGCAAACACCTGAGACAAACATTCAGCCGCTGTGCATAAAACAACAGTGGTTGGCGCGTCGAGCTAACGACCCACGCCATTTACTCACCCCCCTGACGTACCTGAGTCCTCAACGTGCACAAATTTATGTACTCATCCCCCCACCCACCCAGCATTGTATGCCGTATGCCGTGCATGTACTCTTTGCATACAACTCCAGAGATCGCAAATTACATAATCAAGCCACTGTGTCTCCGCGTCTATCACAATAAGGAATAACTCATTAAAAAGTTAATTAGAGACGAACCGCCCTGTGCTTTAAGAAGTGCACAAGAAAATGTTTATTATATTAACAAGCGTGACGAATTAATTATGAAAAGAAAACTCACCGCCTTGTCATGTCGTGCGCCGTCTGGAAACAGTACACGCTGACTGACAAGCTCCGCGTCTTCTTTTATCGGTGCCGCACCATAATGAGAGCACATCTTCGTATTTTTATATTATTAGTGCAAATAATATATATAACTTTTATTGAGATTTTACTGCAAATAAAGAAATGTGGGTGGGAGCTGGCTGCAGGCGTCCTTTTATATATCACGTAATGACACATTTATGCGTCACAAAATAAGCCAAACTACCACATTATATTATCTGAAGACTGGGAGCCATATCGTTTGATAGAATTTATTACATGAATACGTGGAGGGAGGGGTTGGGGGCACGGGGGGGTTGAGTCTCGTTTATATTAGATTTTCTGCAATTACATGCCTTTGGTGCTTGCTTGTGTGCACTCCACCGCGCGAGCTTTTGGCTTCTGCATTCACTGTGCAAACTCGGTTCGCATAAAAGGGCGCAGTGCTTTTATTTGTGTTTTTTTTTGTGGTGAAAAAAATTTCTGCAAAAACGAGCTGGAATATTATTTCAATCCATCTCAGGGATAAACGATGCACTTTCTACAATTGTGTTCGGGCATTAAGAGATATGGTGACGGTCTTTATTTATGTGAATATCCGTTATGTAAATCTTACAATTTGTAGAGACGCAAAATACTGACGGACTACATAACAGGTGTTTTAAATAATATAAATAATGGTAATGGGAATGTCAAATATTTCAACAAAAAATGTAACAAAATGTATCTTGGCCAATAAAACGTGCACAGAAACAAACAATAAATACAAATTGAATGGCCATTACTTGTTTGTTGAACTGAATTTAATGGAGCACATCGAGCAATAAGCATTTATTTATGTACAATTTTCTTATTCTGCACAAAACTAAAGATACATTTAATGAAAGTAACTCGGTCTGATCCAAATACATTATTCAAAGGTTATAAAAATTGGCAGTTTCATTATTATATAATATTTATTATATTACAAAAGAAGGAAGATAGTTCCCATATTTCTACAAAATTCCTTATCGTTCATCATTTAATGATCTTATACATTTATACACTTTGGCTTTTATTCTTTTTTGATAAAGGATTTTCAATGTTGTTTTTGGTAATAGTTTTCTACGTTTTATCAAATGACGTAATTGAATATTTTATCAACACACTGCAAACTAATCGACTGAAACCATATTTCATGGAACAAAACAACAGGGTTAAACATTTTAAAATAAATTTGAAAAATAGATAAATGGGGTGGTTTGAAAAATATGTATGGTATATGCTTTATATAATATGTATTTGCTCTGTACACAATATACAGGGGAAAAATACTCTCTTGTTTTAAAATGTATAATTAATATTCAGATAAATAAATTTATCATTTTGTTTGTTGCGAGTTTAAAATCCTTTTTTTTTACGAAAATAATATTTAATGGTCAGAATGTCGCTGTTTGCACTAACTTATTTACATGAAACATAATTATATGTTATATACAATTTGCATTTTTGTGTTTAATTTCTATATATTGTTGATATATTTATGAGTACGTGAACATTTTCTTATGACTCACGCGATTCTTCCAGCACACCCGTTTTTGTGTTTCTAAATGGCTCAAACGCAAAATACTTGGAAAAGTGTTTTTTTTTTGTCGGTCGTTATACTTTAGTAGTTTGCATTGGTACAGCTTTCCTTAAACACCTTTATACGCTAGTGAGGCTTTTCGTAAAATCAATTTCATTGGGATATTTTCTGGCCATAATCGTTCAGTTTAATTAGACAAATGACTCGACGCGACGTATGTTCATAAAACATTCAAGTTGATGGCATGAGCTTTTAAGCACATTTAATGAAAATGTATGTATATTACGGGAGCTATCAACGATGAACACTGAACCAGTGGCGCACAATAAAACCATGAGAAAAAGCGAACATGTGTTTGTTTGTCGGTTGTTACGATATATTGCTTGCTTATGTATATTTTTTTGCACAATTTTTAAATATAAAAAGAAGCATACTTTATGCAAATGCGATACATAATACATTGGCTCGTAAGCATTGTAAAGGAACGCCTTGTCATCCAGCCCAATTGATGCAAATGATGTCCCCTTTTTAAAATGTGTGCGCCTGTGATCCGCAACGGGTTGCCAAACTATTTAGTAAACGGTCCCTTATCTCCATAATCCTTTTATGTGATTATGTACCAACAGAAAAAATGCCGACAGTTTTTCTTTCATAGAACCTTGTGTCATCTCCGCCCCATGATCCTTGTCCACTCCCGTGCGGCTGTGTGTGCATGTGTGTGCGTGTGTATGTGCAAGTTTGCGCAATTTTCGTCCTTTTCTCCAATTTTCCTCTCTTCATTTACAATATTCTCCTATGTGTACATGGTACACCGAATTTAAGTTGCAGAATACAAGTTGAATCGAAAGCAAAACGCGTGAGCCAATAAAAATATAGCGCAACGAAAACAATACCACCACCGCCGGTTTTTCCATACTCAACGAGCGTACAGTTATATCCTTTGGTTTTCCATATCATCCATTTAATTTTTTTTTTTTTTGGTTCGGTTGGTTTTGGTTTTGTTTTTTAAAAAAGTCGTCCTACAAAATTGTGTTCGCTTATGAGAATACAGGCACTCATACCGATAGCGCATAAAATTGGTAGAAATAAAAATCCTAAGTTATACTTGGATTGCTATTGAGGCGGACAACGCACCACAGTGGACGTATAATCTGAGAATGTCTTATCGATGGGGATGCGATCATCGTAGAGGGTGGGCGCCTGCAGGATGATACCAGCTGTGCCTGCCAACACGGCCAGCGTAAATATCCACAGAAATAATCTATCCAGCACCATTGCCACGTATTTCCAGTCTTCCTTGACCTAGATTGTGAGCGCGGCGAAAATGAGATGGCGAGAGCAGCGCAATTCGTTGGCGTGTGATGTTTGCGGTTAGAGAAAAACAACAAAATGTGCATATGCACCGATGAGCATCCAAATACACATTACATACGATTTTAATTAATATTTTATAGAAAACAATACAGATAAACAGCCGTGACACGTTTAAACGGTGATGTTTTTTTTTTTTGGTTTTAATTTACTTATTTTCACTCATAATATTTATATAGTTCTGGACAGTACCTTTGTGGAGTCCTCCTGCATTTTGGTGTGCTCAGCAATAAACCGAACACAAAAACAGCTGCGATGAATTTCCGGTGGACACTGCGAATGCGAAAATGCCGGATTGTTGATAACGGGACTCTTCACGCCGTCGGGCACAGCAGTGGGCGGCTCGATGTCAGGTATGGCTGATAAGTCCTCAGACTCGGATTGTGGCATTGGTCCATGAATTTGGCAGCTGCCGCCAAATGGTCCAGTCCCAGACAGACTACATGAAACGATTAAGAGCAAACATTCTCACATATATTTACGAGTGTACAGATAGAGATGGGAGTCGAGCAAACAGCCAAAATGCCAAGACGTGACAAGACAGCTATATTTACATTCAATTAAATATACAAAGGAGAATCTTGCGTTAATGTGCCCATAAATGTAGTAAATATATATTATATATAATGTATAGTAAAAATGTAAATGTGGAAAGAATGAGTGAGTTTGCTGGCCTACCTGGATGGTGATAAATCCTCTTTGGATGGCGTTCGACTGTATCTTGGGCTCGTATCCAGATGGGTCGACGAGTAGTATGGATAAAAGCAAGCATGTGACTCTTTCAGGAGTATTTTGCTGCGGATTTATGGTATTTTAAAGAATAAAGAATTATAGTTTTTGATTTTGTCGGATTTGTGAACGGAGGTGTTTGCCGTTTTGTGAAGCCGATTAGTTTTTTCAATTATTTGGCGGATGCAGATTAAAAACAAACTGTTTTATGGCGAAGTAAGAAGGGGAAAAAAGACGAAAAAACAAAAATGTTTTTTAATATGTTAAAAATTACCTTGGCTCAAAATTAGGTTGCGGTCGTCTAATGAAGAGAAATTTTGGCAAGAAGTTTATGAATACTGTTTTCACCCATGGTGCCATTCGGTGCGTCTGTGGGGATCGAAAGTGTACATTGAGCACCATCACCGTGACACAAATACTGAAATATAAATGAATTTGTCCATGAAAATTGAAAACTGAAACATTAACGTGTGAGAGAGCAATTGGCGCATGGGGAATTGTCGCTTTAATGTTTTTTTTTCCTGTTGGAAAACTATCAAACACATTTTGAATATGAATTCGGTAGTCACATAATTGCATGGCGTCCTGTAGACATTCCGACGACGCTTGCATGGGCGTCCCGGCGTCGTCGTTGTGCACTTATACCGGTAAATCAATTTCAATAACAAACTTTTAAAGTTGTACCACACTTTAGGGACAAAGTCATTGCTGAGTCGCGTCGCGCCGCGTTGCTTTTTCGACGTACTTTCTGTTTGAAAATGTTGTTCATATGCCGCTTTGGACGGCAACAATTCCATCCTGAACGTGACTGAACGTGAAGTACAATTTTCGTTTTAATTCCATTGTAATGATGTTCCCTGCTTGTCTAAAGTGATTTCATTTCTGCGGAAATTGTCAGTTGTGTCGTTTTATATGATTGCTTTATGTTTTGTCGTGTGGATGCAGGCTGGCTGCTTGCGTTTTTGAGCGCAATGTGTGTGAAATTTGCTTTTGTTACCATTGAAATGCAACTCTTCCGCACTTGCATTTCAAACAATCTTTACATTCATATATTGATTACATTATATGCATAGATTATATGCTCCAATACATTTTGTAAAGCATTTCTTCAGGCACATTTGTTTTGTCGTGAAACGCAGAACTGAATGCATGAGTAGATACACACGTCGACACTTTTCAGGACATAAAGGAAATCATAATTCATATTGCATCACTCAACATTTACTTTTAAATACATCAATTGCGTGATGATTGACGTCAACATTTTTTAAAATAGGTCATTGCAGAAATGTAATTTAAGTAATGGCTTTAATTAATTAAATATTTTAATTAGAAACCAATCCAAAACCCCATAAAAATTGCGGCTGTAAGAGGATTTTGTGAGATTATTCATAATCCACTCATCCTTTTTCCCACAGAATTAAGACAAATAATTTTTAATTAATTATATACGAGTAGCAGTGGCAACATTGGCTCAACTATTAGGCACAGACGTCTTATTGCTTGAGACCTAAAATAATTTGCTTCGGCTATTAGAGATTAGTCTCATCTTCCAAAAAGGGGTTTTCGGATTAGATTATTGTTGATGCGGTTTTGTTTAGCAACAACTTATATATTATAATATGAATCTTTTGTTCGTAAAATTTAATACAACACAAAAACATCAAAAAATGTTTATAGAAAAAGTTGTGTTGAAAACTTAGGTATAAGCTTTTAGTTGTTATTCTTCGGAATAACTTTCTGATTCGCAAACTTCTCATCACGCACAAACGATTTGAAAAGTATTCGGCAACAGCGTTCGCAATTAAGAATTATTGCAAACACCGTCTTCGCATTTGCAAAACCAAATTAAGTTTAAAGGCTCACATGCTCAGAGGGGTTGACGACTGACGTTGGTGGTGATGGCGGTGGTGTTGATAAACTTTGCACATAAAGGCAAATTGTTTCTGTGCTGATGTGCGAAATACGCCGCGTCGGAATGATTCCTTCGCGGCGGAGTAAGTTATTTACGGCGGTGTTTTGTTCACCAATCAAATTCCTTAAAGGCCCTGCAGCATCCTCATTTGGCATGCTGTCTAAATTATTACTCTTTTCCTGATTTAACCAGCGTAACACCACACATATATGAGTGAAATAATTTAGTCGAAAGCTCTAAGGCCTTAAGCTTTTAAGAATTGTATTTCCTGACTTATCTTCGCATATATATTTACGTTGTACATATATAAATCAATTTCATATCAGATTGAAACTTATGACTTTGTGTTTTTAATATATTTTTACTTAGTCATCATCATTTATCATATAACTGTCAGTGAACCCTTGTAGAAGTCACGACCCTCCACCCTTGTCTGCCGCTTCTCACTGGTGGGTGGTGATGGCTTTTGGATACGAGCGCAATCAATGAGAATTTGTGGTGCAGAGCAAATAAAAAGGAAGACGCAAAAAAATGCGTTCGTGTATCAGCGGCGAGATGCCTAGTCATATGTTTTGATTGCCATCATATCCGCTTTCGGAGAGGCTCTAATGATTTACTAATCTATTCTAAATTGTAAATCATGTAAATTGCCGTCTAGCAACGTATGAGGGCTTGCCGAGACTAATGCAGCCGTTATCTACGAGCTTAATATTTGCCAGGCTGCATAACTATGGGCTCTAAATGGAGGGTGTACAGTTTTGTATTTACTTGCTGATAACAGTTCATTGAATATCGCAATTCGCCTTTATTTATTTGATTATACACATAAACTTAATTCACCACACCATTAGACTGCCACAGACCAATGAAGTATGAACACGTGAAATCGACGAAATTGACTAACTGAATTAATATGATATTAGGTTTTCTTATCCATACGTTAACATTTTCGGCTGACATCGCATATGTGAGAAAATAATATGTGTGATCGGCTGTTTTGCCGCACACGATACAGGTGTAACAATATTTTCAATGATGCTGCTCGCACAAGTTTGGCTGTTTACATTGAAAGGATATCGGCAAAAAAGAGGACATGAAATATGCGTAAAAAAAAGTAAATAAAGTTCAACCAAATGGGATTTTTGAATTATTTATACATTCAATAATAATGCTTGCAGAGTTGAACTTATTTGAAGTGTTTTAGAAAAAACAACTCAACACTTTGTTCGTATTGTCACAATGCCAACAAAAAGCCTAATAAATATTGTTAAATTAATTGGGCCACTTAGAAAGCAGGCAAGAGTAATCACTTGTCAGTTGCATTCCGTTGTTTAAATGGTGCAGACGTGTTTGATGTGCCATGTTGCGCTTATGATCATCTATTAACCGTTTATAGCGAACCATTTAGCAGTTGACGTTGTTTCATAAATAATATTGATTTCGGATACAAGGAAAAAAGACTGCAGCTTGCAAGAATTTCGTTATTTGTAGTAAACAAATGTATAAACATGCTGAATTTTTTTAATTTCATATATACTTAGCAGGTAAGATGAATTTAATTGACGCACTCGACTTACCTAAAGAGCAGATCAAGTTTATTTATTTTTACTCTTGCACAACACATCTTTTTTAAACTAAATTTGTTTTGAATAAAATTTGTACTTGTATTAAATTACTTTCTTTGGTTGATTAACTTACAACTATAAGCCTCAGCCAGTTCAGTAAATAACACAAAAAGTCTTTTTATATGAAATCGTCCGGAGGGAAAAAGGACTACAAAATTACAGTTTAAATGTTTGCACAAACTAAAGTGATTTTATGTTCTCATTAAATGCGCATTTCAAGAAAATACTACACAAAGTGAAAAATTAAAGTAAATAAAACACAAAAGTGCACCGTAAAGTTTAGCAATTGAACTAGGAAAAACTCCTATAAGTAATTTTTCATCACCAGTTGACATAGAGAAAAACTTTTAATAATAATAAAACTGAGGAATCTGCAAGAAACTTAGCATCAGCAGTAAATTGTCATTAACCGCCTATCTTTTTCGTTTAATAACTTTCAATTAAATGGCGACTTTTGTGAGAAGAATTGAAACTTTTTTGGGTGGTCTTAACGTTAATACCATGGCGCTGTGAATGAATGTATATGTAAATGTACGACGATAATACTTTAGTATCATTCCGCCAATGTAGCAGGACGCATAATCTTGTTATGGATGATGCACCAGCAAATTCGTATTTTATTAAAAAATCGCCCAACTGAAATAACAATGTAATTGATTTTTATTCGTGCCCAGTACATATAATATCCAGTTTGGATTGGGAAATAGGGGGGACGTCGATATTTTCTCGTGGTATAGTTTTCATTTCCTGTTTGATGGCAGGAAGTGATTTATATATAAAAGCAGTCCTTTATTCTGTTTCGATCTTATGTTTTCATTTAGACGTTTAGTGCTTTCTCAACAGCACAACAACAAATTCATTGGCCGAAAGAAATGATATTGAAACTATAACTGTCCAGCTAAATGTATTGGAAGATTGGGATCTTTGCGACTATACTTCAGGAAATAGATCGATTTCATTCGATTCCAAACATTCATTATTATTAACTGATTGATGATTTTAGCCAGAGTGAGTTTGTAAGTCATCTGTGAGTATATTCAAGTGAACATATACGAAAAATATGTTTGTATAGAATTTTTTACGGATCATCACGTATATGATGATTTTTTGTTTGCCGTTTTTAGAATTAATCAAATAAAATTTAAATCGCTTTAATATCGTGCGGCGGGGAAAAACTTTTTTTTTATTTATCCAAACAGGCGTCACACGATATTTACATAAAAATATTAATCCACTGAATGTTTTCCAACGGGTTTGTTTTCATGCTTCTAGATTGCTGGAACTAGTCTTACCAAACTAAATTCCCAATGATTTGGCCTTAAATTTTTATCGCTGCACCTTTGTTAATGTTTAATAATTGAACTTACCTAATTGAAACGAGTATCATGGCGAATATTAAGTATTTTCCAAGTAAAGGCACGACAAGTGACGTTGGTGGAATGATTTCTACAACTAGCAGAAAAAACACGTGAAGACTAATCAAAATCGAGATTGATAGCGTCACCTGGAAACAAAAGAGAAGCAAACATTGATTAGACAGTTGTAGCTGAGTGGGTGGGGTGTTTGTCATCGCTGGCGATTCCGATGTGTACACATCCAGTTGCTGTATGACTTGTGCTAGCGTCGAAAAGGTATAATCAATCTATAGGGAACATTGTGCTTGGTTGGAAGCGAAAGGGCGCAACATAAAAATCACAAATCGAATATACGCAGTGTACACATATGACATAACTATACGAGTATGTGACGGTGACTATGCTGGATCGGTGATGCGAGACGACCGGAATGTGATCAGGCAAAATCAGACTGCCCCAGGTCCCGACGGACGACAGTCCACACAAACATAGAAAAAACATGACGGTGATGAGAAGTTCCACTTAAATGCGATGGATTCAATGATGAGTGTCCAATCCCAGGGGAGCTTTCATATTTTAGATTTATGTGTCAGACACAATAAAATACAGTGTTGTGCGGCAATATTTTCTGCTGGGCATATGTTTTTTTGTTGCGAAAATACAATATTTGATTTAAGGCCTATCGTTTAATGCTGTGCACATGGGATGTCTCGCAACCGATGGACATAAAATTGCCATACTAGTTGAAATGTCGACTTATCTGTGCTGTGTGCGGCTTGATGAGACGATCCTTCAGTCCTTGAGACAAGTTTGTTGCCGTGGCCTTGTACATACATAATGTTCTTTCGACTAAAAAATCACCATTGAAAATTTGTCGACAGCACAATATAGTCGCTAGATGAATCAGGAATGGGGAGAGGGGAGGGGGGGGGGGTAAGCAAACAACAGACGTATTGGTGAAACCAGCAATTCATGTACAATGTACATATGTGTGAGATTTTCTCTCATCTGTGTCCTCAACTCCTCAATCTTATGGTTCAGCTTGAAAATCTCAACCCATCCTTTTTCGCTCATCATTCTTTTCTTTTACGATATCCCATTTAATGCTAACCTATTTTACCAACCAGCATTCCAAGATTTGTGCTGATCACTTACAAAACAAGCGTATGTAGGAAAGATGTGGCACATTCAACGATATATATTTTGACAAAACTAAAAGTATATACCATATACCATATATGTATGCATATATGGCGCAAAAGAAAAATTCGTTTTTGTCACATTTTAGGAAAATTCTGCTTGTGCATAAGGAAAATATGTTGATATGCTTTTATACTTACATATGTGTGCGTGTGAGTAAACGAATGGAATTGCGAAAAACAAAAGCATCACACAAAAATAGCAGCGAAAAATAAAAATCGAGAGAACTTTTCAATATGTTATCTGATAAGGGGAACAGTTTTGTTACGTGAAGTTCTCCTCGCCATTCTGTGTCACTGCACGGTAGGCCGAGGCTGGAGCCAATATGAGGTCGTTTGTTGTGCTCGTTTTTGTTCCTTACATTTATATCGTAATAGGAATTTTGCAATGTACATGTCGCACTTTACAAAGTACCTGACAAAGTGGTTGACAATAACAAGGAAATAATTAATTAAACGTTTTAAAATGCGGTAACTGGGGTAAGGTGTTTCAAATGAATGAACAGGAGGATACTTCTTCAAAGGTTGCAGTGGTAAACTCTTGCATCGTGTTAGGTGTGCTGTTGCAGTCTCAGTGCTAATACAAACTTTTCTTTTATAAGCATTAATTCTCGTACAATGATGACAGCTCAGGTAGCAATTAGGTTTGTTTTCTATGACATTAGAAGTTGTTAATTACGAAGGCGACGCGACACGACGCGACGTATGATACGTCGACTGAATTTTGATAAGATGCTAACTTACTTCCAAGAATACCATACTTAAGGCTCAGCCATCCGCAATTTTTGTTCGTGTCGTTGTATGTAGATAGAAAGAATGTGCATAATTTACATAAACACTGACAGAACTGAAAAGTTTTTTTTAAAGCTCAAATTAGGTTGCTAAAAGCACAGGAGCATTCACTTCTGTCTGTCAATTACTTTACATAACATTATGTATTATGGGTGCGACATAAAAATTCCGAGAAAGTTTGTTTAGAATGTTAAAAAGTTTCCCAAATGTGTTGACACAAAATCAGCATATTACATAATTTGAAAATGTTTACTGTTTTGTGCACCGACTAAAAAGGTTAGTTGCAAAGACAGCAAGTTTTTGACAACTTTAAAATTTTCTTTACACAATATACATTCTTGAGACGTTTGTAGAACAACGAACACGTCACCAAAAATATTTATGCTGTTAATCTAATGATTTATATCCTGTTTTGCATGAACGTACAATGTACGAGTATAATACACAATATACATGCTTTAAAAGATATTACGGTTATGTAACTAAGATTTATGTTCGTTTGTATGTATACAGCAACCCTGTTATTATTAATTAATTTTTTGCCCGTCGTAAAGGATAATTCGTTAATGGAATTACGGATGGAGGTGCACCGGCACCACCTTGTTTAATTTGCAGACAGTAACGGATAAGTGAGCATGAAAAGCAGAAAAACCGCAGGCCGTGTAACAAAGTGTGGGACCATTCTCCGAATATTAAGTCCAGCGCTTAATAGAGAAGCTTAAAGTATTAAGTAATTAAAATGTTTTGAGAGCACTGAGTGGACCGACTGAATTACGATGCTTTCGTGATTTCATTGAATTTTTAGTGTTTTTAAACCGACAGCTATTTGCTATAGTTGAACTCTTAAGTTGTTGCGATTTTCATGCATTTTACAACAAATTATTATTTTTCAAATGAACATGAAAATGCATATCAAAACATTATTTCTTTGTGCTGTTTGTTGACCCAGTTCTTCAGACAAGATTTTCATCGGCTTTGTTTGTAATTCAGTATATTGTCGCACGAAATTTTTATTTTTGATATTAGTCCTCTTTTTTCAAACTGTAAAACTTCAATGTCGCCAGCAAATAAATATGAACCGTAAATATGATTGTGAATTTATTTAAACACTTTGCTATATATAAAGGGAAAAAGGATACCATTAGTTATTACCCAAAACATGATGCTTTTACTAGCAATTTTATAAATAACTAAAGCATAGCTAGGCGGAAAATTTCTCTGAAATGAAAAGTAAAAATGTTTTCAGCCACCTCCTGTGGTGGTGATAATTTTAATGAACAGAGAATATTGAGCAATTTTGGTTGTAAAAACTTTGTGTTTGCAAAATATTTACCTTTTCACCACTGTCTGATGGTAAATAGAAGGTGAGCACGGTCAAAAATGATATTCCCATACATGGAATGATGATGTTGACTGTGTAGAACAGTGTTTTTCGGCGCATAGTTATGTTAAATGTTATGTCTAGATAGGGTTCGTTGCAGCACGTGTAGAACTTTTCATTTCTGGAAAACAAAATGCAATTTCATCATATTAGTTAAATGAGAAAATTAATTTAAAAACGGAGCTCTACTTACCGAATGGCTGGCACCTCTAAAATGTCCCACTCGACAGACATGTAAAACTCCGACAAATCGACCCCGACGTCGACAATATTGCTGCCCGACTGCTCATCCATGTGTCTCAAATCGACCTAAATATTCGGTGGTTTATATATATTGCTTGATTTTTACCCATTTATCAAAAGTCAGTAATCACATAAAGCGTGTTGTTAATTTATTGGTGTTTTCTGGACACATAATATATAATTATGTAAGTAGAAATGTGAAAGTTGTAGTAGCAGAATGTGTACTCATCAATTTAAAACGTGTTTGATGTCATAATTCAAAAAGCAATTTGACATGCATGCAATTTGTCTATGTAAATTGGATATAAATATTATTCGGTCTGGACAGTTGGTGTGTTCACTTAGTTATCTAGATTCACATAAACTAAAAAGATTCAATGCATAATGTTAACGATAAACATGAAGAACATAAAATATATTTAATATGTGTATATCGTAGGGGGTTCAATCATTATGTAGCAGTATAGTGGTGTAGCAAATGCGGTTTAAATTAACTGAGATAATTTATTGTTTCCTTACACAAACTTTGTAATATTTTTTATTGTTTAAAGTTA